>CP129448.1:54642500-54887500 GCA_030445155.1 Quercus variabilis | reverse complement strand
TAACACGAGGAGAGTTCCAGAATGTTCGCGCATTAATAAGGATCTTCTCCATAAGGAAAACACTTGTTACGCAAGTAAAGGAGTTTAGCTCTACTCGACTATAAAAACCCAAAGACCCTCAAGAAAAAGGTACGCATAATTTACCCCAGTTTTGGCACTTTAGAGTTGTGAAAAGATTATAACTTGACTTTCGGAGGGTATTTGGCTGGCACCACACCGATGCTCTCTATGAGGTCCTTTCTTGTCATTGTGTAGGTATTGTTTCAAGCATGCGAGGACTGTATAGCTCATTGGTGATTTTCTCGGCATCATCAGTTGACACCATCTATGGGAAAGACAGTGACTTGTAAGCCACATAAATGCTTCTCGAACAAAGAGTTGCATGGTACTTACTTGCTCAATGGCAACCACAAATAACATGCAAGGAGACAAGCCGTGACCCACTGCCTTGGAAAGGCAGGTCCAAACTCTTACAACAGCAGTGGAATGTCTCACCCAACAAAATCAAGACCTAGAAGAATAGCTGCATTAGAAGAACATGGGACACACCCAAGAGAAGGACCAAGAAAGTACCAGTGTTGAACAAAGAGACCAAAAGGGGCCAAAAGGAAGTAAGACCCCTAGCAGACCAGAAAGACAGGACATAAGCCATCCATCAATCACTGATACGACTCCACCCCACATTGTTGCGGAGATGCAGATGATGAGAGAACGGATGGATTTTATGATGAATGCCCTCAAGGGGCGAGTATCAAGCGACCTCAATGACTTGGTCCACTGAATGGATTCGCCATTCACAGCACCCGTCACCTCTTTCTCCCTTCCACCAATGTTTCGTATGCCACAAGTGGAAAACTACGATGGAAACAAGGACTCGCTGGATCACTTGGAGTCTTTCAAGACCCTAATGCACCTTTAGGGGGTACCGGACAAGATCATGTGTAAAGCCTTCCCCATCATGCTGTAGGGCCTTGCAAGGATCTGGTTCAGCAGGCTGACGCCCAACTCCATTAGTTCCTTCAAGGAGTTGAGCGCCCAATTCGCCTTGCACTCTATCGAGGGACATAGATATAAAAAGTCTACTACATGCTTGATGAACATTAAGCAATGGGAGGATGAGACACTGAGGTCCTACATAACCCGTTTTAACAAGGAGGCCTTCTCGATCGATGAAGCAGATGACAAAATACTCGTAGTAACGTTCACTAATGGTCTACGAAAGGGTAAGTTCCTATTTTCTCTATATAAGAATGATCCAAAAACTATGTTGGATGTACTCTACAGGGCTACTAAATATATGAACACGGAGGATGCATTATTGGCTCGAGAGGAGAAGCCTAGGAAAAGGGAAAGACAGGAGGATGCTCAGCAAGATAGGGGGCAAAAGATGGCTAGGATCGGAGAGTGGCGGGAAGACCAACGCTCCAAACCCCCTACTAGGAAATTTACAAGTTTCATACCGCTAACGGCCTCGATAGACCAAGTCTTGATGCAGATCAAAGATGAAGGAGCACTAACGTTTCCCAGCAAGCTGAAGAGAGACCCCAATAAGAGGTCAAGGGATAAGTACTGCCGTTTCCATCGTGATCACAGCTACGACATAGTTGACTGCTACGATTTAAAATAACAAATAAAAGCTCTTATAATACAAGGGAAATTGCAAAGGTTCGTTAGTAAGGAAAGAACGAATCCATTCCAAGAGCAGGCTCTACGATGAGAGAATGAACGTCCTAGACTGCCTATAGGAGATATAAGAATGATTGTAGGGGGCACAACGACCACTGGGTCCTCCAAAAAGCCCACAAGACATACCTCAGGATGGTCCAAAATGTCTAGCTTATAGGATCTGTACCTAAGATGGCACAGATAGACAACCTCGTCATCGAATTCTCCAAAGAAGATGCTTGAAGGCTTCACCACCCGCATGATGATGGTAGCTCGGCGGACATGTGGACATTCTGTATTATCCAGCGTTCCAGCAGATGAGGATTGACAGAGAATAACTAGTCCTGACAAATGCTCCCCTTGTAAGTTTTGGAGGAACAAGGGTATTTCCCTTAGGCGTTGTCACATTGTTAGTAACGGTAGGTTACTACCCCTAGCAAATCACTAAAGGCGTAACATTCCTCGTGGTTGACTGCTCGTCTGCTTACAATGCTATTCTCGGATGACCCACTCTTAATTCATGGAAGACTGTAACTTCAATTTACCACTTAATGATCAAATTCCTTATAGATTATGGAATTAGAGAGCTGGGGGGGAATCAAGTGGCTGCACGCAAATGCTACATTACCATGTTGGAGATCGATAATCACCAGCAAACCATGTGCATAGAGGAATAACGGGCAATAGTAGAGCCGGTTGAGGAGCTAGAAGAAGTGACCCTTGATGACTCAAGGCCCGAACAAACTACTAGAATGGGAATGTCGTCTAGTCGAACGATACCACAGGTGCTCACAATGTTCCTAAAATAAAACCAAGATGTGTTTGCCTGGAGTCATAAGGACATGCCAAGGATTGACCCTTCGATCATAGTTCACAGGTTGAATATGTCACCTTCGTCACCTCCCATCCGACAGAAAAAGCGAGTGTTCACTCAGGAAAAAGACAAAGCTATAGCCAAAGAAGTTCAAAAGTTGCTGGATGTAGATTTCATTCGGGAAGTGTACTACCCCGACTAGTTGGCAAATGTGGTTATGGTAAAAAAGGCCAATGGAAAATGGAGGATGTGTGTTGATTTCATAGGTCTCAATAAAGCCTACCCAAGGATAGTTACCCACTCCCACGCATAGATACCTTGGTAGACTTGACTGCGAGACATCAACTTCTGAGCTTCATGGATACTTTTTCGGGCTATAATCAGATCAAAATGGAGGAAGCTGATCAAGAAAAAAACTTCCTTTGTTACCAGCCAGGGACTCTTCTACTACAAGGTAACGCCATTCAGACTAAAAAATGCAAGGGCGACATACCAGAGATTAATAAACAAGATGTTTGCACACTAGATTGGGAGGAATGTGCAAGTCTATGTAGACGACATGCTGGTGAAAAGCTTACGAGAAGACGACCACTTAAGCGACCTCTGAAAGACTTTCGACACCCTTCAAATGTACAACATGAAGTTAAATTCGAGTAAGCGTGCGTTCAAGGTTACTGTGGGAAACTTCCTGGGATTCATGGTATCCCAAAGAGGTATAAAGGTCAATCCAGAGAAAGTACGGGATATAATGGAGCTTGCCCCACCGAAGACGATCAAGGAGGTGCAAAGCTTGAATGGCAAGATAGCAGCATTAAACAGGTTCGTATCAAGGACGACGGATAAATACCTTCCCTTCTTCCACATGTTGAAGAGATCATTTGAGTGGACGGATTAGTGCCAACGAGCGTTTAAAAACCTAAAAGTGTATCTTTCATCTCCCTTATTGCTCAGCCCATCCAGGCCAGGGGAGGAGCTCTACCTATTCTTAGCTATTTCATAAGCTGTTGTCAGCGCAGCTTTGATAAGAGAGGAAGAAGGATTGTAGAGACCCGTTTACTTTACAAGTCGAGTGTTTCGAGGAGCAGAAGAAAGGTACCCCCAGATGGAGAAGTTGGCCTTTGCACTGGTAACCGTGGCATGAAAACTCAAGCCATACTTCCAAGCACATACTTGACAGATAAGCCTCTAAGAAGAGCCATGAGTAGCCTCGAGGTTGCAGGACGGATAGCTCTGTGGGTGGTGGAGTTGAGTGAATTTGACATATAATACCGTCTGTGAACAGCTATAAAGGGACAGGTTGTGGCCGACTTCATCACCGAATTCACTCTGATGGATGGCCAGGGGGTAGAAGAGATTTTGCATTGGAACATTTACACAGATGGGTCTTCCAATAGCCAAGTAGGAAGGGCTGGTATAGTACTCATCTCTCCAGAGGAAGATAGGATCGAGTGCATGATCCAACCTGAGTTTCTTATGACCAACAATGAAGCAAAATATGAAGCCTTAATAGCAGGGCTAGGCCTCGCAAGAGTGGCAGGAATGAAAACATGATCATACACTACAACTCCCAAGTCGTAACAAGTCAAGTCAATGGTAGCTACGAGTGCAAGAATGAAAGGATGAAGAAATACCTCGATAAGGTGAAGGGTCAAATTGGCGATCTCTAAATCAAGTTTGTCCAAATCCCAAGGAAGGAGAATGAATGCGCCAATCGACTTGCTAAGGCTGCCTCAACAGAACGCGTACTTGTCCTCAACCAGGTATTATCTTTCATCCAAACCTCGTCACTCATAGAAGATGGTACGAATATGCAGAAGATAGGCTCTGAAAGCAACTGGACCACACCATTAATTTCCTACCTAAAGAATGGGATGTTACCGAACACAAAGGACGAAGCGAGGATGCTAAAGGTCCAAGCCTTGCAGTTTGTTCTCATGAAGGATGTTTTGTACAAAAGAGGCTTCTCCTTCCCTTACCTGAGATGCTTAGTCTCCGAGGAAGTAGAGTGCATCATAAGAGAAGTACACGAGGGGATCTGCGGAAACCACTCGGGGGCACGATCGTTAGTGCACAAGCTAATCAGAGCAAGATATTATTGGCCCACCATGCAGAAGGACTCACAAGCGTGTGTCAAAACTTGTAACAAGTGTCAGAGGTTCAGCAACACCATTAGACAACCATTGGAGGAACTCACCCCTATGATGGCCTTATGGCCGTTCACTCAATGAGGATTAGATATCATAGGCCCCTTCCCAACAGTAGTCAGGTAGCTGAAATTCCTTGTAGTTGGCATCGACTTCTTCATTAAGTGATAGAAGCCCTAGCCACTATCATGGAAAAGAATATTTGGAGTTTTGTTTGGAAGAACATCATCTACAAGTATAGGATACCAAGAGTGCTTGTCTTTGATAATAGGAAGTGATATGCAAAAATAAACTATGACTTAGGTTTTTCGGCATCATCAGGAAGCAGTTCAACAATAACGCATTCAGGGATTTTTGTTTGGAGCTAGGGATCAAGAACTGCTACTCATCACCTGCCCACCCGCAGCCAATGGATAGGTTGAGGTTATGAACTGATCCTTGCTCAAGATCATCAAGACTCAGCTTGAAGGGGCAAAGGGCATCTGGCAGAGGAACTTTTGGGAATTTTATGGGCATACTGGACAACAGCAAGAACACCTACCAAGGAGACACCATTTCGATTAGCGTATAGGAGTGAAGCAGTCATCCTAGTCGAAGTCAGATTCACAAGCTATAGGGTAGACAATCATGACGAATAGAGGAATGACAAGGCTATGCGCCTGTAGTTGGACTTACTAAACAAAGTCAGAGCAGTAGCAGAACAAAGACTGGCACGTTATCAGGACCTCATGGCCAAGCACTACAATTCCAGAGTTAGACACAAGGACTTCCACATCGGAGATCTCATCCTAAGGAAGGTAATGGGCGCCGCCAGAGATCTTACCCAGGGAAAGCTCGGTCCCAACTGGGAGGGACCTTACAAAATTATGTCATGGTAAAGAAAAGGCACCTACCACCTTGAGACATTAGACGGGCAAAAGCTGCACTATCCATGGAACACCGAGCACCAGAGAAAGTACTACCAGCAGAAAGCAACATCCAACAGATTCTCAGTTCATTCAAATTTTGCTAGTTGAATATTACAACACTCTCCAGTTTTTTAGTTTAATATCTAGGCGGTTTATTTTTGCGATAGTATTCTTTTAAGCTTCTTTTCCTTTAAGAACTACTTTTGGTTTAATAATAAGAGGAATATTGAGATATGACTAATGTGTTTTTATACGAAATTTGATCGAGTACATAAAATGGATGGATATTTTGTTAAGTCTATAAAGTGGACGGTTCATCCTAAGAGGATGTATATTTTGTTAAGTCCATAAAGTGGACGGTTCATCCTAGGAAGATGGATATTTTGTTAAGTCCATAAAATGGATGGTTCATCCCAAGAGGGTGGATATTTTGTTAAGTCTGATAGAGTGGACAAATATAAAGAAGGTCCATAAAGTGGACGGTTCATCCCGAGAGGATGGATATTTTATTAAATTGGACGGTTAATCCCATGAGGATGGAAAGTCTATAAAGTGGATGGTTCATCCTAAGAGGGTGGATGTTTTGTCCCATAGAGTGGATGAATATAAGTTTATAGTCCACAAAGTTGACGGTTCATCACAGGAGGATGGTGTTTTTTTTTTTTTTTTTTTTTTTTTTTTTTTTTTAACCAATAAAGTGGACGGTTATGATTAAAGTCCAAGAACACTGATCATGGTCCATTAAGTGGACGGTTTATCCCATTATGAGGACGGGTCTATCATTAATAAACAAATAGAGTGGACAGCCATAATAAGTTATTACTAGTCCACAAAGTGGATAAGTGCATTTAAGGCAAACGGGTTTTAGACTCAAGTGTCCATGAAATAAACGGCCTCAAAAGCATAAGGCAGACGGATCCACAAAGCCATCCACAAAAGACCTATATGAGCTCAAATAAAATCCACAACATAGACGGGTTAAACAAGACGGACCCATTGCATTTATTTAAAAACAATTAAGCAAAGATAATAGACGGATAACAGAATAACTTAACCAATGCTTAAAGCCCAGAAAGGGCAATGTTCATATACAAAAAGTAATGATTAAAACATCAACTGTTCACCCAAAAAAAAAAAAAAAAAAAACTACACAACTGGAGCAGGAGTTTCATCCTTCCCCTCAACCAATAAATTCTTAGGATGACGGTCCTGATCATCATTTTGTTTAGCTTGGATTTCAACATTAATTTTGTCATCGTGGGTATCGTTGACGAGGACATTCTTAGCAAAAAGTTCATCCGTACTCTCGGAATGGATGGGTTGAACTGATGTTTACTCCTGGACATTGATGTTGATAGTGGACACGTCCAAGTTAGGATATAAAGTCTTCACTTAACGGAGGACGTCGTCAAAGCCTTCACCATAAGAGACTCCTGGCTCTGCCAGAAGGGCGTCGAAGTCACGGTACTTTCGTACAGCAACTTCCTTCACTAGATAGAGCTGGTCCTTGGCATCACGGATTTCTTTTTCCTTGTCTTCCAAGACCTGATTCAGTTGCTCCGTCATCTTTGAAAACTCATTCCTAGCTTGCTCTGCCATGACGAGCTTCTTTTCTTGGACCACCTTCTAGGCCTTCAGCTTGTTCAGCTTGTCCTTTGTCAATGTTGCCTTCGCACGTATACGGTCCAACACCGTCTCATGATTTAAAAACCATCCCATTAGCCCATTCATCATAACCATGGCATGAAAAATGGAAAGGAATTAGTTTCAAACTAATTAAAAGGTAAAGATGAATGAAAAGTGGGCGGGCAAGATTACCTGAGCGATACTAAAAAGCCCCATCTCCCCTATCGCCTCCATCGAGTGGTTGCTTAAGTCCTCATAATCTTCAGGTGTTATGGCAGATGAAAGCCTCTCCAAGGCGTATTTAGAGTCCTCTTGGAGGAGGACGGGTGGCTTCTCCTGCGTGGTGGATGGACCCTTCATGAAGCCTTTTCCTACTTTATGTCTTATTGGGGTAACTGTCTTCGCACCTTCAGCCTCCAACGCCACGACGGGCTCCAATACAATCTTTGGCCTTTTTGGTGCACGGTCTTACTTCGGCAGCACCTTCCTTTTGGTAGACGGGTTGTTTGGATCTATCCCTTTAGGGATCTGACCTCCTTCTTCCTTATTCTTGGCTACCTATGCCTTGATCATGACCCTTCTTTTAGTGGCATCCATTTCTGTAAAAAATGATGGGCATACTTAGCTCCCAAGTAAAGGAAAACAAAATTCACAAGTATGGGTGACATACTTACGTTGGCACACTTGGGCTTCATAATGACGGGCTTTAGGGGTAGGCTCTAGTCCGTCACAATACCAACAAATGGTATCTAGTGTGACCAATTTGGCCTAAGTCCTCTCCTCTAGTTTTGTTTTGGCAAAAAAAAAAAAAAAAAAAAAAAAATTCCAAGAAGCTCCACTGCTCAAGCGTAACTTATGGACGTTCCTGAACTGTAAAAAGAGGACGGTTGAAGAAATTTGAAGAATTAGAGAGAACGGTTATTTACAAGACTTGTGTACTATAGGACGGGTGTATACTAGACGGAGGCAATATGCCCTAGGTAGTGTCAACAAGCATGTGCCCTGTGTCCCTTGGACGACACATCCATTCATCCACCTTAAGGAAGAAGTACTGGTTCTTCTAGTTCCTATTTGAGTCCGAGGTCTCATTTATGAGCCTTAACAATGGGCTCCTAGGAACAAAAAAATACATGCCCTTTGACTGGTTTATTACATCTGGACGGTAGCAATGGAAGGATCTCGCACCATCGGTCATAGCCTCGTACAGGACCTCCACTCCTAGGAAGACCCTCTAGGCGTTTGGGGATACCTGGTTGATAGCCAGACCTAGGTGCTTGAGTAGCTTATGATGAAGGGAACTCAGGAGAAACTTGAGCCTAGCCTTTAACATTTGTTCATACACCCCAATGCCCTTCACTCCTTCATAGTAACACTTCTTCAAGTCGTATGGTAAACGGATGGAGATGTTATCTGGTATTTGGTATTTGGCCCTAAATGCCTTGAAATATGGCTCTTTGATTATGGAATTAAAGTCATTCACTGTCCATAAGGGGTAACATGATGAACTCCCAAAGTCCATCAAGACCTACGACGGACTGAATTGGGGGGCTCAGCATCGTCTAGACCGTTACTGGAATCTTCTACACCATCCATCTCCAGACCTTCATCTCTTGAGGACGGAGAAGAGGCAGATGGACTTCTCTCTTCACTTTGACCACCATGATCTTTGTGACCTGACAAGTACACTTCCTTGTAACCCGCCCCATCATGGACAAATGACTAGTTACTTGAGGCACTAGACATAACCTACATGTGACGGTGAAACCTAAGACTGACAGTCTACAGTTGACGATGGTAGTACAAAATCTTAGATAAAATGAAGTATAGGAATATAAAATTTTTCTTCTAAGTGGGAGGAGCAGAATACTCACCAAAATTGAAAGATGAACGGTAAAGGAGCGTTGGCGATGGATGCAGCTATTGGACGAATTTGTTTGTCTGATAAAGATGACGGAGGCATTCTGATCATAGATTTCAGCAGAAAAAGTAAAGAAATGAGAGGAAGAGAGTTTCGCTTATATGGAGGGACAACATGGAAGACGAAGGGATGTTTCAATCCAAGAGAATGGCCACTCGTTGAACGCCATGTGTCCTGTGTCATAAATAATTTCAAGCTAGCCTGTAAAAAATGGGCGTGTCTTCTTAGGATTCAAATTGAGCCGTTACCCTACAGGCCTTTCCACTTAGAGATCACAGATTCATGGGGTGAAAGGGGCAACTGAAGAGGAAAAATTGGAGATGATGGATCACATATGAACGGACGTAGCGTGGAAGGATCAAACGGCCATGTATCGTCCAACTTGTCTTTATCTGGTTTCCAAGAAACCCTAAATGGAAAATACTTGCGACACACGATCAGCCGCAGTTCATAAAGTCCCAACATGAATAGAATTCTAACAAGAGGAGAGTTCTAGAATGTTTGTGCATTAATGAGGATCTTCTCCATAAGGAAAACACTTGTTATGTAGGCGAAGGAGTCTGCTCTACTCGACTATAAAAACCCAAAGACCCTCAAGAAAAAGGTACGCATAATTCAACTCAGTTCTGGCACGCTAAAGTTGTGAAAAGATTATAACTTGACCTTCGGAGGGTATTTGGCCGGCATTATATCGGTGCTCTCTGTGAGGTCCTTTCTTGTCATTATGAAGATATTGTTGCGAGCGTGCGAGGACTGTGTAGCTTACTGGTGATTTTCTCGGCATCATTAGTATGTTCGTCACTTTGTCTATCTCAATTACAAAATGCTTAATCAAAATAAAAATCCTTAATTAGATCCTCCACAATTTAAAATTTAAAATTAAAATAACCCCATGAATCAAACTCAAGCATGCAAATTAATTGAGATACTCATTTAATTTAAGGGGAAAAAATAAAAATTGTCGTCATGTCATGTTATGAAGTTGAATCAATGTATATTACATTCAACAAGTTCATACATTAGACTATTGATCACTAAAGTCTAAAGATGATCACACACACACACACATATATATGCATAATGCATTTCACACATTATCAACATTCAACGCCAACAAAGTTAAAAAAAGAAAAGAAAAAAAAGAAAAAAGAAAATCATGATTCCCATATACTCAAATCACCTGTTTCATTTCTATATCTTCCAAGAACCAATCCTTTTAAAAAAAGGAAGAAATACATGTTTTGATTTTCTGAGGCTTTTCATTCCTTCTTCCTCCTATGGTCACCTTCCTCTTCCACAGCATACTCATAACACACCCAGAGCCAGTACTTGATTTTTTTTTCTTCTCTGTTTATGGATTCCGATTCCATTACCACCACGTTGTTTGATCTTGATCCACATCCACCCAGTCCTAGATGTGGCAATGCCATTAGATGCCTGTCGATGATATGACTTAGTGAAGCCAATTCATATGAGTCATAGAGAGGACTGCCACAATCTCATATTTCTTTTTCTTCTTCTTCATCTTCTTTTCCTTTCAATGATTGTTGCATCTGATCGAGTTTCTTGAACTTTTTTTGTATTGGAGTTTGGTTCAACTGTAGAGACTGAAGACTTAAATTTGTTTTTTGTGTTCTCCGATCGCAACTTCAACTACTACACAGCTGGTTCAGGGAGAGTGAAGACTTATTATGACTGTTTCATCATGAGTTTTAAAAATTTGAGCTGGCCAGTTCAGATTCAGAGAGCATTATTTATTATAGTTTGTTTGTAAAAAACAACTAAATAATAATTTATGAAGTTCGTGAATTACACTTCTAGCTTGGAGTTAAAATACTATTTTGGTCCCTACATTTTGGGGTCATAGTCAATTTGGTTCTTATATTTTGATAATAATTAATTTGGTCCATATTATTTTAAACTTGCAGTAAATATGGTCTCTACCATTAACTCACTAACGAAAAATGCATATATGGCAAATTATGTGCATTGTTGGCACATTTTTTTTTGGGATAGGAAACTGAAAAACTTTTTATTCAAAGAAAATTAAGAAAGAACATCATGTGAAAGAGCTTGCTCAAGAAAGCAAGAATTCTCTTTCATCCATACAATAAAGTCGTCTAGGCCTATCGCATGTTTTGCTAATAAATGAGCTGGTCTATTGCCCTTTCTTTTCACATGAGAAAACTCAATCCGTCTAAACGCGATGCATAACTCTAGCATCCCAACCACAATCGAGCTACTGAAGAAGGAGGTAAGGAAGTTGCACAAAGAGCATTGTAAATAACCAATGAATCACCCTCCAAAATGACATCTTGGATACCAATGTCCCTTGCAAGGAGCAACCCAGCTTCAAACGCTTTGGCCTCAGCCTCCAACCTTCCTGCTCATCGCTGCCTCTATCTATCCTCTATCATCCCTAATTATAACTCCCAAGCCTGCTGCCTTCTGAGATGCAAACACACCCCCATCAACATGGATCTTAAACCAATTTGTCCGAGGAGGAATCCAAGACACACTCCTCTCCAACACTACCGGTGCAGACAGCTCACTCTCATTAGCTGCCCAGTACTCCTCCAAATAGTGAGTTGCCTACCTCACTGCATCCTTTCCAGTTTTCCTTGCACCCCCTAGTCTGATCTCATTTCGGTTAAACCACAAGGCCCAAGCTATGGTGACCATCCTAGCCACCTTTTCCTCATCAACCCAATCAATGATAACCATCTTCCACAGCAGGTCCATAAAAGAAAAACACTCATGCTAATCGGACAAGCCTACCAACTTTGAACATGACCACGCCTCTTGTGGCTTGACACAACCCCATAGCACATGATCTGTAGACTCAGCCATCAACCCACATGCTTCACAAGTGTCATCCAGGACCACTTTCCGTCGAGCAAGATTGGTCTTTGTAGGCAGAGCCTCACAGCAAGCTCTCCAAACAAAATGGCGTGTCTTATGTGGAACCGGTAAGCTCCAAATTTTCTTCCAAAACCTCCGAACCAGACCTGCATCCAAGCTAGCACCTCTATCTATAGCATGGGAGAGGGACACAGCCAAAGAATAAGCGCTACGAACATTGAATTGACCATTAAGAGACAAGGCCTAGATTAGTTTGTCCTCAGGCAACCTTGAGCTTAACGGAATGCTCTTTATCATTTTAGCTTCATGAGATAGGAACAAAATATCAATGACAGAGGCTTTCCAACTGGTGCTTGAAGAATCAATAAGCTCACTAACCTGGGTATTCGCATGCAGAAACATATTAGGAGACACCACCCTATACGTGGAAGATAATGGCAACCATTTATCCTCCCATACCCGGATTCGCTCTCCATTCCCAACCCTCCACCTCAAACCCTCCTTAACCACATGTTGCGCAGCCATAATACTCCGCCAAGTGTAAGAAGGATTACAACCAATTTCAGCTTCAACAAAATCACAGCTTGGAAAATACTTTGCCTTTAAGACCTTGTTTATCAGAGAGTTTTGATCCGTTTGGAGTCCCCATCCTTGTTTCGCAAGAAGAGCCAAATTGAACTGTTTCAGCTTTTTAAACCCCATACCTCCATAAGCCTTCAGTTCACACATCTTCTCCCAACTAAGCCAAGCTATCTTCTTTTCATTCTTCCTTTAACCCCACCAAAAGTTACGAATCATACTCGTTAGATCCTCGCAAAGGGCATCCAGTATTTTGAATCAACTCATGGTGTATGTAGGGATAGCTTGGGCCACAGCCTTAATAAGAATCTCCTTCCCTGCCTTAGACAAAATTTTCTTCTTCCACCCTTCCAATTTCTTACCCACCTTATCCTTTATGGCATTAAACGTACCCCTTTTGTTTCTACCCACAAGAGACGGTAAACCAAGATACTTCTCATGCTGTTTAATAACTTGGGCACCAAACCTTTGCTTTATTTCCTCTTGGATTTCATGCGAAGTATTGCTACTAAAAAACAAAGATGTTTTGGCTCTGTTTAATTGTTGACCAGAAGCCCTCTCATAGACTTCCAAAATTCTTTGCAAGGACTCAAAATTAGCTAGAGTAGCCTTACAAAATATTAGACTGTCATCTGTAAAAAATAAATGAGAAAGCTTTGGGCCACCACGAGAAACAGCAAGACCTTCCAAAGAGCCACTCTCCACCGAAGATTTTATTAGAGCTGAAAGACCTTCTGCACATAACAAATAAAGATAAGGTGATAGAAGGTCACCTTGCCGGATACCCCTAGTAGGAATAATACGCTGGCACATTTTGATAACAATCAATTTGATCCATGTTATTTTAAACTTGCAGTCAATATGGTCCCTACCATTAACTCACTAACGAAAAATGCATACATGACAAACTATGTGCATTGTTGGCACACTTGAAGCCTATGTAGCAACTAAAATAATAATAAATTTTTTTAATTAACTTCAAACAAGTCCATGTCATTAATTAATTTATCAATTTAAAAAAAAATAAAAAATTGAATTCAAATCTAAAACATGCTAATCTTAAACTAAACCCAAAAAATCAAACCCATATCAATTTTCACAAATCTCAGTTCTTCACTTTAGGAATCTAGGCCAACCAACCCAGTTGAAACTTTATTATATAAATAGAAGGTGTGTGGGAAATGAAGTGGATTGCATGTGGAGGCTCGTTTGGCAATGTTGTGTTGGGTTTCAGATCTATGCCTTGAGTCATCCTTGTCCACCCGTCCAATAGCTTAAAGAAAGAGTATTGGATAAGTTTAGATTTCAACGTTGAGGCTCTAGCTTTCTGTTTGTGGAGAAGAAGATTAGTGGGTAATGGGATATGCTAGTTTCTCTCTCTCCATGCCTTTGGATTGATTACTTGATTGAATATTTTTGGATTTGGGGTTTATTTAGTTGTGGATTATAGATGTTTGATTTTGGACTGTGGATAGCTACAGGGAGATGGGAAAGAGAGATTGAAACTGTTGAGGGAAAGAGAAATTGTAGAAGATTGAGCCACACGATGGTGTGTATAGGTGAGGATTGAAGAACTGAGATCTATGAAAATTGATTTGGGTTTGATTTTCTGGGTTAAGTTTAAAATCAACATGTTTTATATCTAATTTTTATTTTTTTAAATTTCTTTAAAATTGATAAATTAATTACTAACTTGGAATTGTTTAAAGTTAATAAAAAAAAGTTTATTATTATTCTAGTTGCTACATAGGCTCCAATTGTGTCAACAATGCACACAATTTGTCACATAAGTATTTTCTATTAGTGAGTTAACAGTAGAGACCAAATTGACTGCAAGTTCAAAATAACATGGACCAAATTGACTGTTATCAAAATATAAGGACCAAATTGACTGTGACTCCAAAATGTAGGAACCAAAATAGAGTTTGCTTCTAATGATTACTTTTTATACATTTATAATTATATTCAATGTGCATAAATAATAGAATTTGAGGGGAAGGGGGGAGTTTTGTTTTGTTAGAACAAATGCTCAATATGCCATTTGTAAATATAATTGGATTTTGATTCATACTTATTAGTTCAGTTGTCTTTCAATTATGGAGATGCGACCGTGATATGTACTATATAATTCTATATAAAATTGTATTATAATTAAGTAAGTAGAGAATATGATTTCTGTAGCTCTACCATATTTTTTAATACTAGGTTGGTTAGGATTTTTTTTTTTTTTTTTTTTGAAGTTAGAGCATTCATAATGGTATTGTTAAAAATTTTAATTTTTAGCATCTCAAAAACCTACTTTATTTATTTTAACACCTCACTTTACAATACACCCAATATCAAATGTTCTATTTTTTTTATTTTTTATTTTATCACTTCATTTAAAATAATATAAACAACTCACTAAAATAATAAAGGAAGAGAGAGAATTTGAGTTTTTTATTTTTATTTTTTTAAGATAGAATTTCTACTTTAGCCTAATATAAGTGTATATGTGTGTGAAACTTCTTCTTAGTGATTTGAACCTCGACCTTTGCCCTTAACACCCTGCAAGTATTTATATTTGTGGAGAGACTACCGCACTAAGGGTGTGTGGTGGTGAATTTGAGTTTTTTAATTGAAGGAAGAGATATAATCTTAATAAAATATTGTATTTTACTTTTAACAACTTACTATAGTCAACTAATATTCATACTAATTTACTGTAATTACAAAAAATTTAGCTTTGGCTTCCCTAATAACATATGATTTTTTTGGTGGTAAAATATTTTTATTTTTTTGCTAAAATACAATTAATATTGTGAATGTTTTTATTATTTTTGTTAAGTTCTTAGGTTAGATAGTTGCTATTTGAGTGAGGCTAGCTAGGCTTATTGAGGAAAATTATGCTTAAGGTTTTGGAAAGGGGGCTTACTGCAAAAATAAATATATAAAACCTAAAAAAAAAATTGGACCCGAGGGGCCTGGGCCTCTACCTGGGGTCGATCCCAGTGTGTATATATATATATATATATATGAGAGGCTAAAATACAAAACTGAGAGACTAAAACTCATCCTTTAAGTTTTACAATTTTTCATTTTAGTTCTATAAATTTTAGTTTTGTTATTTCAGTCCTCTTAAAGCATTCACATCAATTCTTTTATAAATGTGTGAAATATATATTTTGACCACTTTTACACATTTTGAACTAAAAAACACTACATATCAGTCCATTTAAAAATGTGTAAACTTGTGTAAAATTATCAACGAGGTACAGTACCCGTGTAAATTTACACGGGTACTGTAGCTCGTGTATTTAGTTCTTTAATAGTTTTTTCTCTCTCCTTTCTACCCGACTCTCACCTCCCTCTCTCTCTCAGGTGCCGCGCTCTCTCTTTCTCTCACAAAAACCCACTTCATCTTTTCATCCTCAGTTCTCTCTCTCTCTCTCTCTCTCTGTCTCTCTCAAAGCATGCAACCGGAGTTCACAGAGTGGTGAGATCAGCGCTATAGGTCACAGTGTGGCGAGATCGACGCGTGGCATGTGGCGTGGTCTCGATGGTGGCGGTGTGGGTTTAGGTCGATGATCGATGGCGGCGACATGGGGAGGTCTTGATGGTGGTTTAATTTGAGTTTATGGTGTGGGTTGGTCTTGGTTTGTGTGGGTTTGCTTGGTTTGGGTTGATTTGGGTTGTGGGTTGATCTGGGTATGTGTGGAAGGGTGGAGGCGTGGAGGCATGGAGACGATGGCATTTTGATCGGCGCTGATTGATCGGTGTGGGTTGATCGGTGTGGTTGATCTGACGTTGTTTTGTGGGTTGATTAGTGTGGGTTGTTCTTACTATCGCATTGAGACGATGGCATTTTGATTGGCGTTGATTGATCAGTGTGGGTTGATCAGTATTGGTTGATCTGATGTTGTTTTGTGTGTTGATCGGTGTGGGTTGATCTTACCATCGCATTGAGACGATGACATTTTAATCTGATGTTGATTTTGGTTTCTGATTTAATGGCTTTTGGTTTCTGATGATGGTGGTTATGGTGGCTAGGCGGTGATGATGGTGGTGATGGTGGTTGTGGGTCTGTGAGAGAGAGGGGAGTGAATAATAAAAAATTGTAAAATAATGAATATTTTATTGAATAAATGTGTAGAATAGATAAACTGATGTGGATATATTGTAAGGGTGGATGTGTAAAATAGAAAAAGTAGATTTTTTCGTGTAAAATAGACATAAAATTTACAAAAGCTTATGTGAATACTCTAAGTTTCATTCCTTCTCAATTAAGTCTTCTATTGAGGTGCCATTATTTATTAACTTTTAGTTTTTTATTTAATTTTTAATTTTTTTGTTTTTTTTTAATTTTAGAAAAAACGTTAATTGAAAAAAAAAAAAAAAATCCCACCCCTCCGATACCTGATCTGAGAAACCAAGAATGAGAAAGAGGGGGAAAGAGAGATCGAGAAGGGGGAAAGAGGGAGAAGAGAGATTGCGATCATGACTCGACTCAATGATACGCTCTCCACACAGTCAATTCTCTCCAAATTCTGTTTCTAGAATTTTCTACAGTTTTCTAAGCAACCAAATAGACCATTTTGTCTTCAATTTGATTTTGTGGTTGCTGCTGATTTGCTAATCCGATTTGAATCTGGATTTTGTGCAGGCTACTAGCTCTGTTTTTTATTTGAGGCTAATTGAGCTAACTAGCTATAAAGCTTTACAAACTTTGATTGGAGCAGAGATCCATTGTCATAAACTAAAAATTTGTGTACGGCTCCTTTTTAAAACTCTGGTCATCTCCATGATTTGATTGTATTTTGGTTTCTTATAGACCGAGTTATAATATATTTCATTGTGGAATCTTTGCCTCAAACATCGTCCTCAGTTTCTCTTTTTGGTTTTATAGTAAAATTAATAACAAAAATAGAAGAAGAAGAAGAAGAAAAAACATCTGGGTTGGATCCAAAATTTGTAATGACTTATTTCAATTTTTATCTGAAACCTGTTTGTTTTTTTAACAACTTTGACCCATTTGATTTGAAGTTTCATAGTGAGGGTATACTTTCTTTGTTGTGTCGTTTTGCAACTTTGTTAGTTCTGGCATAACAGTGTTTGAGGCGAGATAAAAGACGGAGTCTGCGGCGCAGTGCCCGCCGCATTGATAAAAGAAGCGGCAGAAACTGGTAAATAAAAACTTACAAAAAAAAAATAGTAAAAAAAAACGAAGTAAAACCTCGGAAACTAATGGCACATTAATGAAGAATTTAATTGAGAAGAAATGAAATTTAGAGAATTAAAATGACAAATTCTAAATTTATAGGGCTGAAATAAAAAATTGTGAAATTTAAATGATGAGTTTTGTATATTAGCCTGCATAAAAATATCTGTTTTTGGTAGAAAATTTTTTTTTCACCAAATAACAGCCACATATCATATGATATGGTTGTTGAGGAGAGGAGTGAGGAGTAATCACTCTCAAACTAATGGGATTATAAAGTAGATAAGTAATAAAATAATATAAAAATAGTGTTTTTTTTGGGGGTCCACTAGCTCTCTCGCATGCGTGTATGAGGTGAGGAGCAATGATTTTATTTGAGAAAGAAAAATTGAGGCCACCAAACTTGTATATTGGACATGATGTCATCGCCTATGCCTACGAAAACGAACGACACTAACATAAAAGACCCACTACAACACTTCCTATCTATTCCATTGTAGGCATGAGATGTAAACGCTCTTAGTGGGAAAAAAAGTCTTCTAAGATCAATCTTACAACTTTGTCCTTCCAAGAATATAGTTTAGTTTTGAAATAAGGTTGGTGAACTTTAATACCAATTTTTTTTAATACAATTTAATAGTTATAATAAGAGAGGAGACTTTTGACTTTTCCGTTCTAATCAGTAAGGGAAATGTTAACAAATGCTCTAAAGATATATATATATATATATATATATATATATATTGTGAGAAACTTTGAGGGTATTTGAGAGCGAATCATTTTAAGAAAATTTTTATTAAAAAAAGAAAAAAAAAAGTAATTAATATTTTGACAATTTTTTCATTTTTCCATGAAAGTATTATATAAATTTTTCTAAAATAGTTTATTAACAATTGCTATAAGAACACCTGTTAACATAGCCCAAACAATAAATACCCAGAGATGTAGTTTAGCTACAAAGCCTATAAGACTCTTAGGGGGCGTTTAGTTTGTCGTGATATTACATTATGTCATAATATTACATTATAGTAATCTTACATTAATGCAATCTCAATACAAAAATATAACATTACATTGTTTAGAAATATAATGAGATTAAAATGATGTGAATATTTTGAAATTTTAAATTATGGTAATGTTATAAAAAATAAAATAAATCCAAAATCCAAAACTTTAATGTGCATCACATCATCGTAATGTGCATCACATCAAAGGCATATCATAGTGAAACAAACATCGCCTTAGTTTAATACAATTTCTCAATCATAAAGAAAAATGATGTTGAGTTACAAGATTTTCAATTTTTAACTTTTAGTCTGTTGTTGTTTGTTGCCAGCATAATTTAATTTATACAAAAAACTCCAAAAAGAAAAAACAAAAGAAACAATTTTTTTTCTTACCGGTAAAATTGCAAATGTCATGGATATTGAATTCTGCTAATTTAACAAATAAAGCTTTTTATGCGGGGAAGTAATCTAGTCAAGGAAGTTAATTTCGTACCGTACCGGCCGGTACCGCCGGAATATACCGTTCCGGCCAGTGCACCGGTACAGATTACCCCCTTATTTTGTACCGGAAAAAATACCGGCCGTACCAGCCTCGTACCGGCGAAATCCGGCCGTTTCGGCCGGTAAATGGATACCGGTAAAGATAGAGAAATCCCAAAGAAAAATTCTCAAATTTTCAGAACTTACCCAAAGTTGTTGCACTTGGCCGGAGCCGGAGCTGACGCTAGCCTGCCGGGAAACCTCTTCTCGTTCTCGATCTGTCTTCACCCTCTCTCGATATCCCTCTATCTCGATTTCGATCTTGCTTTCTCTCTCTGTCTCGATCTCGCTTTCTCTCTCTGTCTCGATCTCGCTTTCTCCCACGCTCCGATCTCACTCTCCCTCTAACGATCTCTAAGTCTCTCTCTTTCCCCATCTTTCTTTCTCCCCAAAGGCCAAAACACTCAGATGCTTGGGTGGTTAGGGTATTAGATATATTTGATTTCAAGGGGAAGGGGAACGACGTCGTTCCCCTTTTCTTTCTTTCTTTTTTTTTTTTTTGTTTTTTTTTTTTTTTTTTTGGGTTTACTCATGTTGCGTTTGGTAATTGGTATTGGCTAGCATATTTTCCTTGTTTGGCAGGCTTAAAAAACTAACTATTTTTACTGTTTGGCATTGGCTTAAAAAACTAATTTTTTATTATTATTTAGTTTATTTTTACTATTAATTGGGTGGGTGTATTTGTATATCTCTGTGTTGATTTATTTGTGTGGATCTGTTTGTGTGGGTGTGTGTGTGTATATATATACATGTATTAAATATATAAAATAGCGGTAAACCCGAAACGGTACACCGGTATTGACCGGTATCCGAAATATATCGTACCGGTGGCCAAACCGGTACAGCCTTCGGTACGGTATTGACTTCCTTGAATCTAGTAACCTTATAAAAATAGCGCATGGTATAAAATAATGGGTCTAGGTTTTTTTTTTTTTTTTTTTTTTTGAGTGAAAACCTTTGAAATTTTTTTAATGTAAATCAATCTAATCAGATTGTAAAACAGGAAAGAGGTGTGGTGAGATATCTTCCGTTCACACTAGAAAATTTGGTATGCCTATATCATATTTAGCCAGACTATGATCTACAGAATTGCCATTTCTTTTAGTGTGAGAATAAAGCAACTTATCAAAGTTTTGGGAAAGCATCTTAACATCCTCTATCAACAGACCCATCGGAGCTAAGGTGTGAACCTCTGTCTTCAAAGCATTAATCAACACAAGTGAATCTCCTTCTAATATAGCGGGGGTTTGGATAGCATGATTAGTTGCGTTGCGTTTCTGCCTGCGTTTTTTTTTTTTTTTTTTTTTTTTCTTTTGCCAGCTTTTGTTGACTTTGTGGGAAAAAATTACATAAAAAATATTAAAAATAAGTCTCACGGTACTATTCATACCTTTAAAAATTATTTTGTTACAATGTTTTGAGCAACAATAAATTTTCAACAACTTTCAACAACAATAAGTTGTATCCAAACGAACCCATAGCATATCTAAACCCCAGTTTATGCGCAAATGAGAGAGTTGTCGTCGCTGCCATTGTTTCAATCTCATTGGACTCGTAAGCCTGGGAAATTTTCCTCAAGCAAGAGGCCAAAACCGAACCATTATCATCCCTGATAAACACTCCAACTCTAGACATATTGGTATCGGCGAACATGGCCCATCGAAATTTATCTTCACAAATCCTACTAGTGGAGTCTGCCATCTATTTCCATTTCTTCCGCCTTTTTGACTTGGCTGGGATTCTGTTACCTGCAGATTTGTATTGTACTCGTTCATAAGTGCATTTGATTGTTCAGCCACTTGGAGAAGCGATTTGGCTTGTAATTGCAGCCTGACTTGATTTCGCTGATTCCATATTGTCCAAGCCGTAAATGCAAAGAGCTCCACTTGCTTACCTTCCACAATTAGCCATGACAGAAGCTCCTTAAAGTCCAGAAACTCGACACCATGTCTGAAACTCCACACCGCTTGATTAGCCCACACAACATCTAGTTTTGGGCATGACCACAAAGCATGCAGCGGATCTTCAACAGCGATTTTACATCGCTCACATTTCCGATTAGCTATGACTGTTCTTCGTACCAACGCTTTTTTTTGTTGGCATGGTGTTACGGCACGCTCGAGAAATAAAATTTTTGACCTTTGGCGATGCTCTCATATTCTAGATTCCCTTCCATACATACTAATCTCGGATTGGAGGAACCTGTGCATTTGCCTACAACTCTGATTCTTCTTTTAGAAACCTGTAACCGGACCTGCAAGTATACTCTCTAGTGCTAGTGTACGGCTAATATAATGTGTCCTCTGCTGCATTTTGGCTAAGGGGAATTTTTTTAATCAGCTTTGCATCTTCAGTCACAAATAACCCATCCACCAAACCCTCCTGCTATTGTCTCGTGTTGGGATCAAATAGGGAGTCCATTGTATGGTTGTCGAAGCTCTTCATGGGGTAGATTGGCTGTTATGGTGGATGCTTCTTTGGCAGTCAACGTTGCTACCAAATATTAATATTTTCTCCACTTCCTATCCTCCATATTGCCCCTCTCCGAATGATCTCTTCCTTTAAGGATACTCTTCTAAGCATATGATCCCATCCTTGTATCGGCAGCCTCCATGATTGTTGTGTTTGGGAAGAAATGTGCTTTGAACACCTTATAGAAGAGTGAGGTTTTATTGTGCAAAAGTTGCCAAGCTTGCTTTGTTAAAAGTGAGTAGTTGAACATGACAAGATCTCTAAAACCCATTTTTCCAATTGTTTTTGATTTTTTCATATCCTCCCATTTAACCCAATGAATTTTCCTGTAGTCACCTCTTTGCCCCCACCAAAATTTCTTGATTAGAGCTTCAATTTCATTACACAAACCAAGTAGTAATTTGAAACATCCCTTCCTGCTTAGGAAAGTAATTTACCTTGCTATCCTTGAAGTTTTCGCCACACCCTCCTCTCCTTTATGTAATTGAAACATTCTTTTTTTCCCTTGCCAACAAAAGTAGGAAGCCTATGATATATTTCATATTGCATAATTTCCGAAACTCCCAAAGCCACCTTAATTCCATGCTTCACTTTGGTGGGGATGGATTTGCTAAAGAATAAAGATGTTTTGCTCCTATTTACTTTTTGTCCCGAGGCCTCCTCATACATATTTAGAATTGCCAGCACCTTTTCACATTCTTCCATGGTTTCCCTGTAAAAAAGAAGACTATCATCTGCAAAAAGCAGATGTGTTAGTTTCGGACCTTTCCTGCAAAGGGAGAAGCCATGAATACCTCCATGTTTTTTTGCATTTTTGATCAATCAATTCAACCCTTCAATACAAAGCAAGAAAAGGAATGGAGAAAGTGGGTCTCCTTGTCTAATCCTCCTGGTAGGATGAATCATATCACATTGCTCTCCATTTACTAAAATAGAATATGAAATTGTTTTCACATACTCCACTACAATTTTTATCCACCTTTCATTGAAACCCATTTTCCTCATAAGTTCTAAAAAATACCGCTTAACCCAGTTATATGCCTTTCTCATATCCAATTTTAGTGCCATATACCCATGAGTGCCCAAATTATAATTTTGTATGTTGTGCAGGGTTTCAAAAGCACCAAAATGTTATTTGATATTAATCTATCCTTGGTAAAGGTTGATTGATGTTCTATGATAATGGATGAGAGTAATCTTTTTCAACCGATTGGCAAGGACTTTAGAATATATTTTGTAAAGCACATTACAAAGACTAATGGGTCAAAATTGGTGTGTATGTTCAAGAGAATTTGTTTCCAGATAAGTGTGATGAATGTATGATTCAAAGGTGTAGGTATGGTACACCTGTGTTTAACCAAGATAATATGGCTATTATGACATTGTGATTTACCGTGCTCCAAAAATGCTGATAAAAAAGTGGAGGAATTCCATCCGGGCCTGGAGCTTTGAGAGGTGCCATTTGTTATAGAGTTGTAACCACTTCACATGCCTCAAACTCACAACAAAGGCCTTCATTCATCTCTTCACTGATAACTGTGGGCACACAAGCTAACACACTTGGAGGGACACTTTTCTCGGTAGAAGAAAAAAGTGTCTTGTAGTAGTTTACCATGACCATGACTATCTCCTCTTGTTTAACTCTCCATATCCCACTTTCATCTCTGATTCCTACCATTGAATTTTTTCTAAATTTCCTTGTGGCATAGCAATAGAAATATTTGGTATTTCTATCCCCTTGCTTCACCTATAGTACCCTCGACCGTTGAGCCCACATGGTTGATTCTTTATCTAGCAAGACCTCAATTTTCTTCTTTACTTGTCTAACCCGAAAATTGTTCCCACTAAGCATGGTTGCCCTTTCTTCTTTATCTAGTAATTTCTTCAGACAAACCAATTCCATTCATACATTGCCTAAAACATTTTTATCCCACCAACTCAAATCTTTCCCACACTTATCAACCTTAGCCAATATTTCTCCATCAACCTCGACTCCATCAATACTATTCCAGGCCTTATGGGCCACTTCCTCACAACCAGTAATTGAAAGCCACATTTTTTCGAAGCGAAAAACATTTTTGCGAACAGGTGGATCCAAACCTGAAAGTGAAATGTAGATAGGCACATGGTTAGATGAATTTCATGTTAAGTGATGCATCGGTGATCCCAAAAATTTCATGAACTAGCTATTTGTAACCAAGCAACTGTCAAGTCTCTCCCATGTTGAATTGCCATTTTCAAAGTGCCATGAAGCCACATTCATCAATCACCTCCCTAAATAGCTACATTTGATTGTAAGGTTGCCTTGCTCCCTCAACTTTCTCATCCTGCCTAATAATTTCATTAAAATCACCGTAACACGGCTACGGCCTCTCAGGCCATGAATTTCGAGCTTTTAACTTATCCCAAGCTTCATGTCTTTTTGTGGTATCAAGTTCACCATAAAATCCAGTTAATCACCATTTGTTTTCCGTATTCTTATCAATCACAACATCAATATAATGTTTATTTGATCCTTCCACCATTAAATTTATCGTTGCTCCCCAATAGAGAACCAACCCACCATTTCATCCCACCCTTGGAACAACCCACCTGTGATCAAAATCGATATTCCTTTGAATGAACTCTAGCCTTGCATCATCTATAAGTGTCTTGGCTAAAAAAACAATATAGAGGGATCTTTTGCTTGTACAATTTCAACGAGCTCTCTTCCTGTACGTAGGTTCCCAAGCTCACGATAGTTCCATGCTAAACAACTCATTGCTGTTGGTGGGGCTGATTGTCTACCTCCACCAATACAAAATATGTTTTTCCTTCACTATGAGAAGCCTGAAAATGTTTGGTTGGCAACTCTGTGTGAACCTCATCTCCAACTACTGATCTTTTCTTTCCTGAAGTGTGTATCGTTTGTGTTGTACTGTCACTGGTATGTGTTCTGGTTCTTCGGGTCCAAGTTGGGAGAACACGTTTGTTTTCTTTTGGATTAGAAACTTTAGCCGTTTGAGGTTCACGTGCATCAGGTCTCTTGAAAGACTCCTTGGTAAGGGCCTTTGCCTTTGGGGGTTTCGGATTGGAAAGTTAAGGATATAGCGGCACCAGGAGGGTGGAAGTGGGAGCTGGTTCCTTTTGTTGTCCCCCAGGATTTGAAGCTAGAAATTCAAGCCATCCCTTGTGCGCTTGTTGCAAGTAGCATGGACAGGTTGATATGGAGGGATTCTCCAAGAGGTGACTTCAGCATGAAAAGTGCTTATAGGTTGGCTGTTGGGTTGAAACAGAATTCGGGTTATAGTGGGCATTGGATTTGGAAGCTGCAATCTCTCCCTAAGATTCAATTTTTCTTGTGGAAGTGCTCCCATAATAGCATAGGAGTTAACGAACGTCTAGTTGCCAGGGGTGTGAACATTGACCCTACCTGTCCTGTATGTAGAAAGGAGCCGGAATCTATTCTTCATGTCCTTCGGGATTGTGACTTAGCAAGGGCGGTTTGGAATGAGTTAGGAGCGCTGGGCATTGATAGAGGGTTCTTTGCCTCTAACCTTGGGGATTGGATGGTGACTAACGGGAAATTGGACTTTGCCCTCAAGCAGTTCCCTCCTCCATGGAAGATTATATTTTCATTTGCTGTGTGGAATTTATGGAAGAATAGAAATCATGTTGTGTTTAATAGGTGGCCTCAAAATCCAAAGCTTGCTAAGGAAATTATGGACTATGCCGTGGAGTTCTTTCATTGTGCTGTCTCCACAAATCATATCCAACCTCGGGTGACTATTCAGGTGCATTGGAATAAGCCTGAACAGGGGTGGATGAAGTTAAACACAGACGGGTCGTCCTTGGGGAATCCAGGATTGGCGGGCGAAGGTGGTGTCGTTCGAGACTGGACAAATAGATGGATTGTTGGGTTCACCAGAAAAATTGGCATAACAACTAGTCTGTTGGCGGAGCTTTGGGCCATCTGGGACGGTTTAATGCTTTGTATTGAGCGTAAATTTTCCAAGGTTGAAGTCGAGATAGACACCAAGGCAGTCGTGGACATGTTAACAGACCTGCAGTATGACAATATGTTAGTTTCTTCAATTCTAGAGGACTGCAAGCTTCTGGTGTCTCAAATCCCGCATAGTAGAATTAAACACTATTACCGCGAGGCTAACAGATGTGCTGACAGGTTAGCAAGGAAGGGTGTTGAGCTGAATGCGAGTTTGGCTATTTTTGATAATCCTCCTTTGGATATTTTAAGTTCTGTGGAGGCTGATATCAGGGGAATTAGTTCAGATAGGCTCTGCCCTGGTCTTTCTGTTTTAGCTTAGCTTTCTTATTGTATCTGTTTAACCAAAAAAAAAAAAAAAAAGACTCCTTGGTTGAAGCAAACTCCTCAGCCAAACCTAACTCTTCATCAATATCCTTTAATGCTATTTCAAAATCATTAGGAGACTTTAACTCCTCAATTATCATCGTATCTGTTTGATTTTGAATTACCATTTCAACCAAATTTACTCCACCAAAAGCGTTAGGCATTGATGGAGAATTATTCTCGGCTTCATTGCTAGCCGTTTCTTTTTGTGGTTGCTGCACGATTCCCCTCCCTGAACCTGAGAGACGGCCTAGATTTTGGTCTACCATATTTTCAGCATTCATCTTTTTCTTTGCCACAGACCAGGGACTGAGATCATGTTTTTCCTTGAAGTAAAAAATGGAGGTGCTCGCAGGTTAGGTCCAAATTCTCGCTGCTCAGTTTATATTGTTCATTCACTCTCAATCCAAAGCTTGCAATCTCTGTCATCATGTGTAAGCCGACCACACCAGTAACAAATATTGGGCAATCGCTTGTACTTGAAAGATACCCACACTTGTTTCCCATCACCTAGAGAGATAAATCTGCCATGACACAATGGCAAGGATAGATCAATGGATACTTGAACACATATAAAGTGACCACCATCAAAGAGTCTTGGTTTAGCTAGCGCGAAAACCTCCCCCATGACACTACAAATTTTCTTTGCCGCTTCAATAGTCATGTATTTGATTGGGATTCCATGAACCTGTACCCAGAGAGTGGTTTTGTCGAATTTAATATCTTACAGTGGTGACTCGTTTTCATAGTGATGCATGACCACTAAGTGTTTGTCAAAACTCCATGGCTCGCATCCCAGAATCCTATCAACATCCTCACTGTTATCAAAAGTGAACAAAATTTTATGATCACCAAAATTATGAATCTTAAAACCATTCCTAACTCTCCATAACGAGGTAAAAGTTCTGGCTATAACATCAATATTGATAGCTCGCTTAGTCAAAAACTTTGCGGCAATGGAGAAATCCACGACTCTATCATTATTAAGCAGACAACAGGCCCTTCTCTATCAGAGAGAGAAAGCCGATTCCATGATTGAGCTAGATCATCCATACTCTCACTTTCTCAACTGTTTTCCAAATCCCCTGAAAGGAAACCCAACAAGCGGAGGAATAACACTGTTACTCAAAGGATACTAAAACACCTTCCTAGAAGGGACAACCAATTCTACTATGCAAGAGAAATGAGAGAGAGAGTTTTAAATTCCTAAGCACAGAGAAACTTTTCTATAGACAAAGAACTATAATAATGGGTCTAGTTAACTGGCACCTTTTGAGTATTTATGATAATTTTAATAAAAATTTTGATACTACTTTTATGGAAAATATAAAAAATTATAAATTTTTTTTCTTTTCTCATAATTTATTTTTAAAATTGTCTATTAAATCAATGTACTTAAGGCACACCTACTAACTTTTTCCAATAAACAATATGGTTTTCGTATAATTTCCATATGAGTTGAATGGAATCAATGTCATCCACCAACTTATTTAAGGCATGATTTTGTCTCCTCTGTAGAGGTTGATCTATATTCATGTGGTCCTCCTACACTATGCCCATTAAACAATATGGCACCCATCTCAATCCTTTGCCATTTGCTTTAGCATCTTTTTTCCCTACTAAAAACAAGCATCACGTGTTGATGATTGTTCTTCTGTCTCTCTCTCTCTCTCTCTCTCTATCATTTTTTTTTTTGGGTCTGATAGATTACTAAATATTATCAAAATAATGGTTTTTAGTTTGCGTAAAATATTCTTATACAAGTCTATATACTAGCATGACATTGTAGACATTTGCGGTCTTTTATAGACACATGTTCTAAAATGGTCACATATCAGCTCCGTCCCAATACTACCATTGTTGCTCGGAAAATGAGTCCGTTCCCAGCGCAACAGCATCTCAGCTCAGCTACAGCTGAAGCAAATCTCTGGACCATTTAATACATTAAAAGGACATGGAAGAAGAACAACATAAATAACCATTCACATGTGACATAGGGGAAATCATTGCCTTCCTAGAAACCTATCATTAACATAGATTGGATTATTATATAGGAGAAGATCCAAATTTCAATTCCAACATATACGATGATGATGTTCACTAGAAAGCAGTACTAAAGTAGCTCTTAACAACATTGGCACACAAGATTTGCAGCACCAAATTGTTTCTTGGCCCTACACATCTTGGTGTTTTGAACTGGCTAACAGCAGATCCTAATCCTAGATAATGATCTAGAATCTTCTGGAAAGTTCCCCTTTTAACAACTCGGAGCTCAAGTGCGCCAATGGAATTGACCTTGCGAGAGCTAACGTAGCCTGCATCAACAAAAGATTTATCCAAGCAGTTGCAGCATTCTTTAAGAACCTCCTGACTTGCTTCACCACTTATTTCCCAAAAGATAACATAGTGGCCAGGGTCTGTAGATAAGTCAACATGGCTAGAGTAATCAACAACATCTAGTTTCTCTTCTGACAATAGCTTTCCTGCTTCTTCCACAGAAAGTTGTAAATCTTTCTCAGTATTCTTGTCAATGTTGATAGTAAGCAGAAGGTTCCTCCGGCAGACAAATTTGATTTCCGGGGTGGAGTTATGGAAGCCTATTACCTTCACTGCATCTCCTAGCCTATACCGGTAAAGACCTGAAATTTAATGCAAAATAAAGGTCTAAGCAAGCAGAAATGTTACACTGCACAAGCATGATTATCAAATATATTTTCATTGGAACAAGAATACATACCCAATAACGCTAACACAATATAAAATTAACAGAAGCAGGAATTTAAACTGTACAAGCCATGTTTATTTTCTGAACATGAATGTACATACATGGTATGTATTACATTTGTGTCCTACATATCCCTATATTAGTTTTCTCACCTAAATAATTGGTGCTTGGTTGAAAAAAATCTTTTACAAGCAAATAGAAAAGACAAATAATTCAACCAAAGCAACAAAAAATTGCACACATACATACAGAGAACTTGCAGGTTTCCAAATTCAACAAGTGATGATAATGTCATAGTACATACAATCCAGAACAATGAAATCAGTAACAGATTATACAACTCAATTACAAATCCCAGATTATGAATTAAAAATTGTACTCTAATTGGAAGGAAGAACATCTGTTTCTAATCCTCCTTGGATTTATATAAAAAACAAATATGCTAAGGCATCACAAACATTTAAAAAGTATAAAATGTCAAGGAGCAGAGTTGACTATAAATATATTTTGATTACTTGCAGATACAGGATTCAGTGGCCAATTACTAAATAAGGATTTTCCCTTTCATACACAAATACAAGTTCTATTAATGTGATTAGGTATCTACTTTTGAATTATCACATAACAAAGACATTTTTGTTACAATATAGTCCAATTCAAACCATTACCAAACAGTATATTTTAACAGATTAAACTAAAAGACATCACCTGCCCCATATTTGTCTTACATAAGGATTTCAGATAAACTTCACCCATATTCCCTCAGGTCAATTCAATTGCATATAAATATAGAGGGTGTTGCTACACATATTAGAAAATGACCAAACTACCCTTAGGACATCATTTTTGTAAATATGCTTTTTCTTCCTTTCTACGCTAGCAAAACAATAGAAGAATGAAAACATTGACTTCTGCTTTTTTATAATACAAAATCTCCTAAAACAACAATAAAATGCTCATTTTTCTTCAGCAATTGCGACATATATGTTCAAGTAATAGTTGATAAGGACATGATAACCTTTTTTTGGAGCAATGAGTTTAAGTGCCCATGTGCATTGAGTTTTCAAATCGCTGGGCCAATCAAATAAAGTTTTTGAGAACCAACTTGCACTACAGAGATAAATAGAGTTCAAGTACAAACAGTGGAGAATGCTGGAAAAAACTCCCCAGTAAGGTGTTTAGAACTAGATATGAGAGTTTAAAGGATGGACAACAAAAATGTATTAAAAAAAAATAGAAATATAAAAGTTCAATAAAATACTATATATTAATTTAAAAATTATTAGCACACGTGGAACAAGAAACCAAAAATGCCTAAGTATCACTGTATCTACAAAGAAAATGTCACTGTATGCAAATTAATAAAACTTGATGTGTAAATAACAACATACAGTAGTGTAGTGTACACAAGGGGTCTCCCAGTTTCCTATTGTTGTGCCATACATGGGGGCAATAAATATGCAACCAAGGCCTACAGAGGGCTATAGACTACAGTTAAGGAATCCTAGTAACATGTCAATTAATTGAATATCTCTTTCACCATTCAAATAATAATAGATGCATGTGTCTTATCCAGCTGGTTAGTCATGTCAACTAGTGGATTAAGAATCTCATTAATGACCTCAAAGATTAACAAAACAAATAAGCAAATAAACAAGACAGTAGGAGTGAAGTTAAATAAGGATAGAAGTTGTTCTCTCTACACCTACATTCACATGGTGAGCAATTAAGCCATGCTTTGGTTATTAAATGGATGGTAGCAAAAAAAAGGTAACTGACCATTCAAATAAATGGTTCAGTGCATGCACATAGAAGAGTTTTATGAGACAAAGTGACAAACCGGACAATTCGTTAAAGCAGAAGAAATGGGTTTGTAAAGAATAATTATTGCTCTTATTTATATTCTATTTATAACCAATTCTGTGCATTATAAAGCAGTACACATTTCTAAATTTTCATTTTCAAAAATAAATTTAATCCCTATCAAAAAACTTACATACCTGCAAAATTAGTGACAATGACCTCATACTCCTCACCAATCTTGACTTCAGTTAAACCAACTGGCTTTGGCTCCAAACGCAGGAAACTGGACTCCATATTATTGTGACCCTGATCCTCAATGTTCTCCCTGAGTGGGATGAATTCAAAATACCCAATATTAGGAAGTACAGCATAAGTGGCCAACTCGGGTGGCAATTTTGGATTGACATTTGCTCCAATCCACCCTTCAGAGGCCCCATAATCAGCACTCAACAGGGGCAGCCCGCCTGCATAGTGCCTCAATTTTTTCAAATAAGGCTCCATCGACCCAGTCATGATCCCATATATGTACTTTGCATTAGGTAAAAGTTCTGGTATCAATCCATACCAATTACTCAAACTTGAGCACTTTTTATAAATCAAATCAGCCAATTCAGGGTTTGGCTTCAGCAATTTGGACATCGCAGTTCGGGTGGACAGGACATTGATTCTGCTGCTGAGAACCCCAGTCCTAATATCATTGCACAGTTCTTCCCAAACTTGCTCAAAGGTACTGAATGCATACATTATGCTATGTGCAAAAGTAGACGATATAAATTGAACTTCATCCCGGAAGATTAGCCCACATAAGAGATGGCAGTACAATGACTGGTGGAAATCAGAACCGAATATCACTTCATCAGGGCTGCAAGATATGGACTGAATTGCCTTCATTCCCTTTTTGAACATCGAATTACGGAACACATTAGTAGTAGCAGTTCCAGCTGCCAGACCTCCTTTGGTTTTGAACTGCTTGCTGCTGTAAAGAAATTGTAATGCCCTTCCATTCTCAAGAGGAAATTCTCTGTAGAATGGGAAACATTTTTAGATCAGATAAAAAGTATGTATGAGGGAGGCAAACTCAAACACCCTTTTGACCACAAACTAATCACATTATTAATTTTTTAGTTAACTATCAAGTATTTCTTCCTACTCTTTTTTTTTTCCTAGGTAATGATTCAGTCAATTTCTTCATTCAAGAAAAAGCCTAAATAAAGTTTAAAAGGGTTCCACATATATGATATAGTAGTCCAACGAGGTATAGTCTATGCTCACCAACTAGCAAAAAGTTTTTGTGAAAAATATATAACACACAGAAAATCCCTTTTTCAGACAACAGTTTATTTACCTGTTGCGAAAAGCAAAAGAAGTCCTATATATCTGCAAGGTGTTTTCCATCAATTCATCATTGAAGGGTATAAACTTTGGCTTTCCCTGAGTAGTACCAGAACTGCAATAAATTCAAAATTAATTCTCAGTCCCACAAACTTGAATATTCAATTTAAAAAAAAGACAAGACTAAATCTGAAACATAAAAATTTAGAAAGACCTTAATGAGATGGTTGTGATTGGTTTTCCAGTGAGAATGGGAGAAGAATCACCATCCACAATCCTCTGAATGTAGGGTTCCAAATCCTGGTGAGTAACAAGTGGAACACAAGCCCTGAAGCTCTCAACATCAGTTCTTCCATTGAGACCAAGACTCTGCAAGTACTCTGCTGATCCATTTTCTTCAAGAATCTTCTCGAGGGTCTCTCTCTGAACCCTCTCAGCATCCTTGGTTAATGTTTCAAATTCCTCTATGACTTTCTCTTGGTCAAACTCTTCCATCTTCTCTACCATCTTCACAAAGCTTTGACTGCAGCCACATGAAAAGTGAGCACCAAATAACACAAAAGGCAAACACTCAATCTGTATTATAAATTAGAATAAAAATTCATCGAATATCCCCAGTATGTTCTCACGCGCACAGCAACAGATATCGATGACGAATTCAAATAAGCTGAAAGACCTTCTTTTTGGTATCAGATGGAGATGTTAGAAAAGCCAATATTTTTATATACACAAACACATACGCAAGTTTTGAATTATAATTTAATTGTCAATAAAATAGGTATGGCAGAGTTGGAAAACCCAGAAACTGGAACAACTAAAAAAAACATTTAAATCATAGGATAATATAAGACTCACAAGTCTTTTTGCTTAACCAAAGAGAGTTGAATTTTAAATCCTTTAACAAAAACCAAAGGACAAAAATACATACCAATATGAACAGCTTCACTGTAGAAAATGAAAGAGAAAGCTTGGGAAAATTTTGGTAAGCTATGAAAGTGGAAAAGTCAAAAAAATTGAAAGCAACATGGAAGGAAAGAAAGGAAGATCACCAAACCCAAGAACCAATCTCTGAGAACAAGTCTTCTCAAAGCCATAACGATACCTCAAAACTTGTATCTTCTTTTTGACGGTAGTCAACTTAGTCAACTATAGAGAATTTTTCCAGAAACAGATTCCCAGAAAGAAAAGCAGAACTAATTAAACATGAAAGCCATTTGAAAGCAACAAGTACCATTGATATTGCTTCATAGCTAGACTTTCTAGCTTATTTATATTAATCCAGAATTTGAGAATTGAATTAACTTAAAAAAAAAAAAAACTAAAAGTACTATTAAAAAAAAAAAAAAGAACCCATGTGGGAAACGAAGCCAGAAAGTTGTGATAGAAACAAAAAGGACTCGAATCAAAAAGTTTTTTTTTTTTTTTTTTGGGTTTCTCAAATTGAAAACTGAAGACCTTTTAGAGAAAGAAAACGACTTTGATAATAGAAAGTAAAACAAACCCAATTCAGAGATGTGTTTACAGATTAAAAAGAAGCAGAAACATCAAAAACATTACTACCCAAATGGTCGGCGACTAACGAGGATAACGAACCTCGTATTCAAAAAATTTTGAGGAAAGTTGCGTAAAACTATACCTGAAACCTTACTTTGAGTCTCTGACTGGCGCAGTGTGATAAACAGAGACAAGAAAGAGAGAGAAATGGAGTTTGATTTTGATGTATACTAAAAAAATGATAGAGGAAAGAGAAGAGAAGAGTCTCGATCTCAACGAAATACGGTTGAAAAAGCGTTACAATTGGAAGACTTCAATGCAATCTCTCAGCCTGAACAAAGTACACAGAAAAGAGAGAGATTGTTGAAGTTGAAGAAGAAGTGAAACGTTTATTTTAGTAGTGAGTAATAAAAATTGCCACTTTTGATTAGGCTATAGAGGATTGGGTGCGATATGAGGCAAGATTCTCCAGCAGTTTGGCATTATTTATAGGCGTTACTAGTACTAGTCAACCTCATCCTATGCCGTCCACTTTTTTTTTTTTTTTTTTTTTTTTTTTGAAGAGTCACTTTTCTTTCTTTCTCTCTCTCTTTCCCCTAAAATATTGTTGTGGTTAAGTTTGTAAGAATTTATTTTTCCATCCATAATTTAAAAAAGACTTAATATAATTTCTTTTTTTCTTTAATTTTTTTTTTGTCTAAATATGAGATTTATAATTGTTGTAGTTATAAATAGATATTTATTATAAGTGTGATTATTTATGGAACTATGTATCTAACATTAAATATTAATTATAATTTTATTATATATGGATATATATATATATATATATATATATATATAAAACACTTAATGATATTAGAAATTTCAGTTGATCTATTGTTCAAAGAGATGGACGACCAATGATCCACAAGTTGACCTGCAAACAAAGAGATAAAGGGTAAAAAACCATATACTATTATCTGGGAAAATATGTATAGATTTACTATTGTTTGTAAAATATTTAGCAATTTACAACTTTTTTGAAACTTCAGTTTGTAAAACTCGAGTTTGCCTTGTAACTCGAGTTCTAGAAACTTGAGTTTTTTGAAAAAAATAGCCTTTAAATTTGTTGTGCTATTTTTTTATGGAACTTGAGTTCTTGGAATTTGAGTTCAATAAAAAATTTTCAAAATTTTTCAGTGGAACTCGAGTTCATAGAATTCGAGTACCATAAAAAACTCGAGTTACCCAAACTCGAGTTTTTAATTAGTAGTAGATCCTTATGTACTTCAGAAGCAGTAATAAATTGTAAAATATTTTCAGGATAGTGATATTAAGCCATTTTAACCTTAAAAAAATTAGGATATTGGTGTGGTGCTAGCCATTGGACCTATGATGATAAAGTACGTCACTTGGAGAAGAAGAATGACCAGCTCTGGAAAGGCTTATTTAAGTGTAATGTATGATAATTGCATACTTTTGCTATGCGGTGAGTGAAGGGTTTCATACGGGTCTCTTTGATGACCGTGGCCTCATTGATGGTGCAATTATTGTGGAGTAATATGTGTCGGTTTACCTATTTAAGTAAAAAAAAACACGTGTCTGAATTTATTAATGGTATTGATAATTTGTGTAATGGATGATCATAACAATTTGCCTGTCTATCTTTATATCTATTGTAGAGATTATTTTGCGTCTTTATAGTCCATTAATTTGGAGGATGATATTTTGGTACCTATCAATACTATTTAAAGAAAATATGATTTACTAGAATTCTAATGGTGGTTTTTTTTTTTTTTTTTTTTTTTTAATTTTTTTATTATTATTTTTTTAATATAGATAACACCACTCTTTTTTTCTTATCAACTTCTTAAAATGAATTACAAGGAAAACTTTATATCACAAACAAACAAACAAATACAAGCAAACATGTTGTTGTGCACCAAATTTTCTTGAATTACAAGACAACAAAGCTAAATAGATAAGCTCTATAAGCTTTATTGCATACACTCTGCGTGCATGAGGCTTTTTTTTTTTGGGTGTAGTTTTTAAATTTTCTATTCATCACTATTTGAAATTTAAGTGTATGTTTAATCACATTATACATTTGAGATGAAAAAAAAAACCCCCCAAATTAAATGTAGTGAGAATAGGGAGCAAGGGAAACTGAAAATTAAAAAGAAAAAGGTAAGTCTTGATAAAGCACAAAAAAGAAAGAAGAAAAAAGAAAATGTGAGTGATTGAAGGAATATTGGAGAGTTGAAGCAATTCAATTTTTTGAATATTGAGTTTGAAAACCAACAGGGGAGTTGATTTATTTTGTATGCTATGTTTTAGGTGGGAGCTAAAATTTAAGAGTTTTTAAATTAGCAATTTTACATATATAACCTTATTATTTAAGCTTTACAAAGTGGTAAATTTGAGGGTATTTTGAGCTTTAAAATTGAGGATTCCAAATAGGGGAAGCCCTTAAATAGTAACTAGAGAAAGGAATAATATATAAGTACCTGCCTACATAAATAGAGAGAGTCTTGTTGATTTTGTTTGTGAGGCTCTCAAATCGAATCTTATCTAATACCTACACCATAAATGCAAAACCAATCTGGAGTCATCTTCTCCACCAGCTCCTTTTTAACAATTTCCATCAATTCATCTATTTCAAAATGGCAAAAATTTTTGTCAGGTAAAACATGTTAAAAATCACCATAATTCATGATGAAAAATATAGCTTTTGAGAAGAAGAAGAAATAACCGCTGCCTACCCAACAAACACGAATAGAACATATAATTGTAGTGGATACAAACCATTTTGACAGTCACGCTTCTCAGAAATTTTAGGAACAGCAGAGGACTCTGACATTGCAAATTTCTGTGCAATCGATCAAGTTGAGCAAAAGTACGATCGTTTTGAGGGAAAAAAATATTTGTAACAAATAAATAGCAGTTGGTAATAAAAAAATCTAATGAGTGAGAGACACGTGCAAAATAACCCTATTAGCATTCCACCACTACTCTCATGATATTAGATATTAGTGGGTTGTTATTTAAAAATTTAAACAATAGTGTTAGATTGTAAAATTATTTTTAAAATTCTAAATTTTATAAGTGGATAAAGTAATTTGAAAATTAATATTTTTATTATTATAACTAAACTGTTTTTTCCCACCTCCACATTTCCCTCCCACATTAGTAGTCAAGTACTAATACAACTTTTTCTTAAAATAAAAAATAAAATAAAACTGCCATGAGTAAAACGTGTAAACCCAAAAAATAAAAAATAAAAAGCCTCATCGCATGCGTGAAGCGCGTGCGATGAGGTTAGTAAATAGTATAGATGATGACTTGTAAATTTATGAAACCTCAAAATCTTATGTGATGAAATATTATGAGTTTTTTTTTTTTTTTTTTTTTTTTAAATTAAAATCATAATTGATGATGCTCGAAAATTAGTAGGCTGAATGCTCCAGGCTTCAATGGCTGGATGACTTGAAAATAAAGGAAAAGACTATCGAAGGTGACTAGGGTGAACTAGCCAAGGACCCTCTGACAGTTAAGTCATTTTTCTCTCTAAACCTAAAGTGTGGTGAGTGAGTGAATAGTAGAACATACCCTAGTTGGATGAGGCTTAGTCCCTTTTATAGAGTGTTTGGAGTGGGTCTACTTGTTAGATTCCACTAACATTGTGGGAGATGTGTGGACTTGATAGGGAGAGTGAAGCGAATTTCAGAGAATTCACCCTACATTCTGAGTTAAAGGTTAGTGGTCTAATCATTCAAGATTGTGGAAAATGTTCAGAAATTTACTAGGTATTTATTGGTCGTCCATACCTTCTCATGGTATGGACGTCCATGTTCTCTTTGAACAACCAAATCCTTTTTGGACGACTAGTGATATGCTTGGACATCCTTATTTTATGTTTGTGGTGCATATTCCTTTTTTTTTTTTTTTTTTGGAAGACTATCTTGGACGTTACTAGTCTTGGATGACCATTATGGACGAAGATTACTTGTTGATCATCATTAGTTGCCCCTTTGTCCATAGGTTGTCCTTACTCTTGTCATACTCTTTTTTTTTTTTTTTTTTTTTTTTTTTTTTTTTTTTATGTGTCACTTTTTGATTCATTTTTGAGTCATACACATGGTGTCCAATGACTTGATGAAATCAATCGGTGTAGGTGTTGCCATGTGGCTTGATCATAGCAGCCAGGAGGTCGCATTGCTTCGTTCTTCAAGAAAGTGGCCACATGGTGTCTTCTGATTGGCCCATGACGCTTCAATGACCCACCTAGTCACCTATAAATAGCTCAATACCTCTCTTACCCTCTCACTTTTTTGAATTTTCCTCTTTGACATTCTTGTCTCGGCTCATCCTTTGCACCTCATCTACAAGTCTTCTTTCGTCCTTAGTCTTCTTCGTCAAGGTGTCCAATGACTTGATGAAATCAATCGGTGTAGGTGTTGCCACGTGGCTTGATCATAGTAGCCAAGAGGTCGCGTTGCTTCGTTCTTCGGGAAAGTGGCCACGTGGTATCTTCTGATTGGTCCGTGACGCTTCAATGACCCACCTAGTCACCTATAAATAGCTTAATACCTCTCTTACCCTCTCACTTTTATGAATTTTCCTCTTTGACATTCTTGTCTAGGTTCGTCCTTTGCACCTCGTCTAGAAGTCTTCTTTTGTCCTTAGTCTTCTTTAGCAAGCATAAGGCATTATTTCCTTCTTCGTCTAAGGTTTTCTTCTTTAGAGCTTTCTTATGAATGGCTAAGATTGTAGTTCCTTCATCTAGTGATAGGGATGATAGGGAAATAGACGAGTATCATGACAAAAATAATAGTAGTGGGGGTTATAGTGGCAATAGTAAGAGTGGTTCCACAGACGAGGAATACTCGTTTGGAACCCCTGGGATTCCTTTAGAGGTTTTCCAAGAGGAAATGAGGAAAAGGGCAGCATCTGGATCATCTGCTGGCCTATCTACTACTCCTCCACTGTCCATTGCCTCTCCTCCTTGCCAAACTAAGGATGTTTTAGTGTGTTGTGCCATGAATATTCCATTAAAGATAGATGATAAGAGGCTTCTTAAACTTAGAGATAAGTACCAAATTCCTAATGAAGTTCACACTTGTCTTCCGACTTTAGGTGAGTGGTGTTGTACTCCAAATTTTCCTAGAGTTGGCATATATGAAGCTTATCTTTTAGGGGGTCTTAGATTACCCTTAAATGCCTTTGCTAGAGAACTCCTCCATGGGTTAGGTGTTGGACCAAACCAACTTAACTCGAATGGATGGAGGATTAGTGTAGCAATGCAAGTGTTGTGAAGGGAGGTTCTTAAGGGGAACTGTCCTTTTATTGTGGACGAGTTCGTATATTGTTATATATTGTTATAAACCCTTTGAATCAAACCAATCCCTAGGTTTTTATTAGTTTTCTGCTAGGGGTTCTAATTGTAGGATGATTAGGGCTCTTCCCTCATTTGATAGGTTGTGGAAGAGAGAATTTTTCTTTATTTCTAGGTTCTAGGTTGGTAACCCTGTTGAGGTAGGTAGGGATACATTCCCTCCTTATGTTGGTGCCATGGGTCGTTTATGCTTTGAGGGTATGTTGCTTAATCTAGCTCATCCTAGTTAATTTATCATCTTCATCTAACTTTCTTTTCGTCTTTTAGCTGTAGCTCATCCTTCCTTAAGTGACTTTCATTTGTGCTGAGACCAAAGAGCTCACTCCTTTGTTGATAGGGATTTTCATTCCTTAGTAACACCCCATTGTCTAGCAGTTTGGGGGCTCGAACAGTTCCAATTGAAGAAGCTTTGGCTCATGAACTTACAACTCGTTGATGTAAATTTTATTTTTTTAATATTTTTTTTATATGTGGTTTTGTTAAGCTTTGACAATCTCTTTTGGGAATGACAACCATGAAGGAGAAAAAGGAGAAAGCACTTATCAGTGGCGATGAGTTCGTCCAGATGGAAGACGTTCCCCTTTTCCAGACTCGTCCAACTATCTCAAAGACGCTAAAGCTTGTGCCTCCCGTCTCTAAGGAGAAGAGAAAGGCCATGTCCAAAACGATTGACAATAGGAACCTTCCTAGTCGTTGAGGCCATAAAAGGCCTAAGGTGAACATGTCCATCCCTGTCAAGACTCTAGTTGTCGAGCTTGATCCTTCTACTTCTCTTATTTCGAAGACTCTTCTTAAGGCTCCAACTTTTGAAGCTCCTTTTTCTTGTCTTGATCTAGAATCGTCTATAGTTCCTCTCGTCGAAGAACCTGCTACTGCCTCTCACACCTTTGTAAGGAGTGAAAGCTTAGCTTGGAATAGGTTCAAGACGGTGGTGAAGGAAGATGGGGTTATGGCTTGCTATGACATGTCTGTCAAGGAGTTTGAGCACTCCATTGTCCATGATCTGTATAAGGTATTTTTCTTCGTCTATAACAACTTGCTAATTTTATTGTCAAGTCGTATTTTAACATTTTGTTTTGCAGATCATGTCTAAGTTTATGGCAGCGTCTAAACAAGCCACCGACTTAGACAAAGAGAAGATTAGGCTAGACGCGAAGGTTCTTGCCATGGAGAGGGAGTTAAGCAAGCGAGCTGGGGAGAGGTTGAATTTGGAGGACAAGGTAAAGCATTTGCAGTTTGAGGTGAAGGAGTTGAAGAATTTAGCTGAGGAACTTAGAACTGATATGATCGACAAGGAGTCTCATCTGGGTGACCTTCAAAAGAAGGGTGATGAGCTTTCCTCATCTATGAAGAAGGCCAAGGATGAGGCAATCAAAGAGTTCAAAGCTTATGACGCATATACAAAACTCCTGGATGAGAATTATACTGCTGGATTTGAGGACTTCCATCAAGATGCACGTGAAACTTTTCCTGGAGTAGATTTTGACTCCATAAGGCTTCATATTGCTATTGAGAGTTCTTTACTCCCAGGCACCTCTCAGGACATCGATATAGATGATGATGCTACTACCTCTGATAAGCCCAAGGATGATGCCTCCACCGGTTTATCCAAGTAGTCTTTTTTTTTTTTTTTTTCCAATAATCATTTTTGCAAACAATTTATTTGAATGTGGTCTGTTGTTTTGGACTATTTTTTAGTTTCTTCAAGTAAATTTACTTCGTCCATAGTTAAGGACGTAAGTTTTATACAATTGCCTCTTTGGCTTAACATTAAAGGGTTTTCGGACGTTGGTCATCCACCCTTGTCATGGACAAGTTAATTTATTCATATATATATATATATATACATATATACATATATGCTTGTCCATAGTTGGATGATTATTTCCATTCCTTTGTTATTCTTATGTGTTCGACCTTGTTTGGATTTTTCCCTTTCCTATTCATACATATTTGTCCATGGTTTGGACATTGTACATTTAGGGATTTTGGACATTGGCTGTCCATAATTATCGTTTATTTTATTGCATGCTTTTACTCGTCTTTTACTATATTAACTCTCGGCAAGTATATGTGGGAGGTGTTTATTCCTTCCCTCTGTTACCTTAAGATTTTGTTCCATGATGTGGTATTTGGCCTTTGCCTTGTCTAAAGGTAGCTTGTGCATCCAAAGATTTTACTCGTCCATGGCTTTTAGCCTTTCTTGTGGACTTTGATTTTGTAAAGGATTAAAAACACTTAAGTAGAAAATCCAAATTGCTTTATATACAAGCTAAGAACTTTGTACATAACATAATAACATCCACGAACATTGCACATGCTAGTAGCTAGTGCTTTTTAAGGAATTCAAATACTAGAAAATATAAAATGTTGCTAGAAAATATAAGTGCTAAAAGATAACATAGATAGACTGCTAGTAGTAACTAGCAATCTGTAAGGGTTAAGGTTGTCCATGCTAACCTTCTTGACAAGTTTTCACTAATAGTACTTCCTCAGGTGCTCTATGTTCCATAAATGCTCTAGCTTTCATCCATCTAGGGATTCTAGGTAGTATAATCCTTATCTTTTGTAGCTGATGATTCTGTATGGTTCTTCCCAATTGGGTCATAATTTCCATTAGCAAGGTCCTTAGTGGTCAAAGACACCTTTTTTAGGACGAGGTCCATATGTTGAACTGCCTAGGCTTGGTCATCAGATTCTTATAGCATGCTACCCTTTGTTTTGCATCCATCCTCACCTTGTTTATGAGATCAAGGTTTAGATGGAGTTGCTCTCATTCTCTTTATCTTAATAGTGGGCTACTCTGAAGGTGGTTAGTCCAACCTCTGTGGGTACCACTGCATCATTCTCATATGCTAACTTGAAGGGAGTTTCTCCTATAGGAGTCCTCACTGTCATCCTATATGCCTAAAGGACGCTAGGTAGCTTGCCGGGCCATATCCCCTTTGCCCCCTCAAGCCAAGTCTTGATTATCTTAAGCAAGGATCGGTTTGCAACTTCTTCCTACATATTTGCCTACGGGTGGGAGGGTGAGGAGTAGTGATTCTTAAGTCCAAGCTGCTCACAAAATTCTCTAAAGGGTGTGTTATCGAACTGTCATCCATTGTCTGAAACAAGCACCCTAGGAATCCTAATACATTAAATGATGTTTTTCTAAACAAATTTTCTAACGTTTTGCTCAGTGATCTTTGCCAAGGGTGTTGCTTCCACCCATTTAGTGAAATAATCAATTCCCACCACTAGGAACTTCATTTGTCTGTTTCCTGTTGGGAAGAGACTAAGACTGTCAAGTCCCCATTGAGCAAAGGGCCAAGGGGCTATCATCAGTGTGAGATACTCTGATGGTTGTCTAGGTATGTTGCTGAAGCGTTGACACTTGTCACATGCTTTGATGTAAGCCTTGTAGTCTGCTTGTATTGTTGGCCAATAGTAACCTGCACGGACTAATTTATGGACGAGGGACCTAACTCTTGATTGATTTCCACATGCTCTTTCATGTATGTCTCTCATGACATAATGGGACTAGTCTTGAGTTAAGCATCTCAAGTAAGGTTGAGAAAAACTTCTTTTATACAATACCTCATCCATCAGAACAAACTTTGCTACTCTAACCCTTAGCTTTCGAGCTTTTTCTTTATCCTTGGGGAGGAGTCTGTTCTTAAGATAGGATACAATTGGTGTAGTCCAATTAGTTTCCCCATCTATTTGTTACACCTCAGGGTCGTCTATTCTCAAAATATACTACTTTAGCCAGGCTATTAGCCTCCATGTTTTCTTCCCTTAGGACTTGATAGAACTTTGCCGTTTTAAGGCCTTTGATACAATGCTTGAATTTGCTTAAATATATTTTCATTCGTTCTTCTTTGGCTTCGCATGTTCCATTCACTTGGCCAATGATCAATTGTGAATCTCCCTGGACGACCACCAATTCAGCTCTCAATTCCTTAGCCAAATCCTAGTCCTTAATAAGAGCTTTATACTTAGCTTTATTGTTGGTTGTCTAGAACTGTAGATGAAGGACATACTTTAGACGATCCCTTCAGGCGACTGCAAGATTACTCCGACTCCTCCGGTGTGTTGAGTGGATGAACCATCTTCATGGACGATCCATTCTTTTGCCCCAGGTCTTCAATTTGTTGGCTATGAGCTGGAGTGAACTCTGTAATGAAACCCACAAGTACTTGGTCTTTTATTGCTTCTGTTGGTCGATACCTCACGTCGAACTCACTGAGTTCAACTACGCATTAGATCAGTCGTCCAACTGCTTCTAACTTGTTCATGGCCTTTTTGAGCAAGTCGTCTATCAAGACATCGATGACATGAGCTTGGAAGTAAGACCCGAGTTTCCTTGCTGCTGTTACCAATGAAAAAGCTAACTTCTCCATTGGTGGATATCATCCTTTAGCTTCTTTTAATGCCTTGCTGGTATAATTGACGGGCCTTTGTGCCTTTCCTTCTTTTTTGACTAAGGTTGAGCTCACTGCATGAGGAGAGATTGACTAAGGTTGGAAGGACTTAATAAGGGAGTTGTTGTGAGATACGTCTTAAGGTCTTCAAATGCTTGTTAACATTTTTCCGTCCATTCGAATGCTTTCCTTAACACCTTGAAGAATGCCAAACACTTGTCAATAGTTTTTGAGACAAACCTGTTGAGAGTTGCTACTAGTCTAGTGAGGCTTTGCACTTCTTTGACATTCTTTCGTGACTCCATGCTTAGTATTGCTTGGATCTTGTCAGGGTTTGCTTCAATTCCCCTCTATGAGACCATGAAACCAAGGATTTGTTTTGATGAAACTTTGAAGGGACACTTACTCGGGTTCAGCTTCATGTTGTATTGTCTAAGCGTGTTGAAAGTTTCCTAGAGGTCGTCTAGGTGTAGTGTCTCTTTTGCACTTTTGACCAGCATGTCTTCCATATATACTTCAACATTCCACCCAATTTATTGACAAAACATTTGATTAACTAGCCTATGATAGTTAGCCCCTACATTTATTAAACTAAAAGACATTACTTTGTAGCAAAATAAACCTTGGCTTGTAATAAAGGATGTTTTCTCCTAGTCTTCCTCATCCATCTTGATTTGGTTGTAACCTAAGAATGCATCCATGAAGCTTAGCAATTGGTGTCCTGTTGTTGACTCCACCAGCTGATCAATGCATGGAATAGGATAACTATCTTTGGGGCATACCATCTGTGAAATCCATGTATATCCTCTATTTGCCATTAGCCTTCTTAGCCATCACTACATTTGATAGCCAATCTGGGTAGTAGACTTCTTGGATGAACTCTGCTATTACTAACTTCTAAACTTCTTCTTTGATGGCGTTGTCCCATTCTAGGGCAAATACTCTCCTCTTCTGATGGACGGGCTTGTAGGATGGGGATACTTTTAGAAGATAAGTTATCACACTTGGGTTAGTCCTAGACATGTCTTCATGGCTCCAAGCAAACACATCCTTACTCTTCTTGAGGAATAGGACAAGGTTTTGCTTTGTCTTCTCCTCTATACTCATTCTAATCCTTGTGAATTTCTCTGGGTTCGATTCATCTAGAGGAATGTCCTCCAATATCTCAATTGGCTTGGTGATTGTCCTTCTTTCCTCGATATTTATCATTGGCAATTGCTCGTCCATACATAGCATGGTTAGATAACATTCTTTAACTACTAACTGATCAACTTGGACCTCTCATATGCCATACTATGTTGGGAACTTAATGGTTAGATGATAAGTGGACGTTGCGGCTCTTTAACTATTCAAGGTCTGTTGTCCTATGATGGCATTGTATAAGAATGAGCAGTTAATGATGAGGAAATTCACTTCCTTGGTAACTTGCTACAGATAAGACCCAACCACAACTGGTACGGAGATAGTGCTTACTGGCAGAACCTTCGTCCCTCCAAATCCAATTACGGGGACATTAGTTGGACAAAGTTATTCTTTATTAATCTTCATCTGCTAGAAGGCCAGGTAATAGAGGATCTTTACTGAGCTCCTATTATCCATTAGTCTCCTTGTTGTGTAGTTTGCAATCGTCAAAATGATGACAATTGCATCATCATGATGATGGTATAGCCTTCTTGCATCTTCATCAGTGAAAGTTATGGCTGGTTCGTCTGTCTTTAGTGCTCTTGGTGGATGACCTATAAGTTGAACATTCTGAACCACTCAAAGGTAGGTCTTCTTGGATTTGGACAAGTTGGCAGCCGATTTTCCCTTAATAATAACCCTTATTTCTTCGAGTGGTGGATAGATTGGCTCTTCTATTTTTCCTTTTAGTGGTAGTCTTTCGTCCTTGTGCTCTCTTCCAATAAAGTTCTTCAGTTCCCCTTATTTGATAAAGACTTCAATTTGCTACTTTAGATCATAACAGTTGTCGGTGTCGTGCCCATGGTCTAAGTGGAAATGACAATACTTGCTTCTATTCCGCTTACTAGGATTCTCTTTCAGCTTTTTTGGCCATTTCAAGGACGGATCGTCCTTGGTCTGCATCAAAACTTGGTCAAGTGAAGCATTTAAAGGTGTGTAATTGAAGTATCTTCCTGAGGACGATCCTGCCATTTTGCCATCTCCATCACTTTTTCTCCTATCTTGGCCTTTTTTTTGGAAGAGGGCCCCGTTCTGGATGATGCATGCATCCAGCCTCCATTCGTTCAACCTTCTTCTTCTTCTTGGCAATATTTGCGTCCCCAGCATTCATGAAACTTTGGGTTGAGCATATCAGCTCAGCCATCATTTGTGGCTCTTGGTTATACAATTTGTGAATGAACAAGTCGGAGGTAACTCCATTGTAAAAGGATACCAAAAGAATTTTGTCGTCCATCTTGTCTATTAATGGGCTTCCTTATTAAAATAGCTAATGAAAGTCCGAAGAATCTCGTTCTTTGCTTGCTCTATGTTCAGCAGGCTGGACGAGAAGCACTTATGCCTTTGCCTCTAACGAAGTTGTTGACGAACAATTTGCTTAACTCTTGAAATGAAGTTATAGTGTTTAGTGGTAGTTTGCCAAACCATACCCTGGCTGGACCTTTCAGCGTTGCAGGGAAGGCTTTGCACATGATCTCGTCTAGAACACCTTGGAGGTGCATTATTGTCTTGAATGAGGTAATGTGATCACAAGGATCTCACTTTCCATCATATGAGTATAAGGTAGGCATTTTGAACTTGGAAGGATGACTCATAATGGATGCAATGAAGGGAGAGTCAGTTTTGTGGATGAGATCAACCACATGATTCGTCCCCCCTCATGGAGTCCTTCATATCCTCCATGGCTTTCTTCATTTGGTCCATCTCTTTCTCTAAATGTGGCACCCTTCGAGTGATGGTGCCTCTAGATTGATCTCCTTCTTTAGCGTTGTTCTCCGCCCCTCCATTCTTTGAGTTTTGCCTAAGTTCCTCAATGCGTCGATGTTGACGTTGTTTCTTTCTATTGACTTCCCTAGTTAACTCCTGGTTTTGTTGTGTCAAGTCTGCCATTGCAGTTGCCATAGACTGCAATTGCTGTTGGACGGACGCTGGTGGTAGTGCTGGTGCACGGTTTGGATGACTGGAGGCATTTCCACTTTCCTGGTGCTCTAGGCTTGTAGCCATTAACCTAGTTTGGACCATGTAGCCTTTTATCTTAGAAAACAAAGTGGCTAACACTTAGAATTTTCTCCCACTGACGGTGCTAACTAATGATGCTCGAAAATCAGTAAGATGAATGCTCTAGGTTTCAATGGTTGGATGACCTGAAAACAAATAAAGAGACTATCAAAGGTGACCGGGGTGAACCGGCCAAGGACCCTCTGATAGTTATGTTAGTTCTTTCTAAAACTCAAGTGTGGTGAGTGAGTGAGTGAATAGTAGAACATACCTTGGTTGGATGAGGCTTGGTCCTTTTATAGAGAGTTTGGAGTGGATATACTTGTTAGGTTCTACTAGTATCATGGGAGATGTGTGGACTTTGTGTGGAGAAGGGAGGGAATTTCAAGGAATTCACCTCACATTCTGAGATGAGGGTTAGTGGTCTAATAATTCGAGATTGTGGAAAATGTTCATAAATTTACAAAGTATTTATTGGTCATCCATACCTTCTCATGGTATGAATGACCATGTTCTCTTTAGACGACTAGATCCTCTTTGGATGACTGGTGACATACTTGGACATCTTTATTTTATGTTTGTAGTGTATATTCCTTTTTTTTTTTTTTTTGAAGACTATCTTGGATGTTATTGGTCTTGGATGACCATTATGGATGAAGTTACTTGTTGTTGATCACTGTCAATAATATTATGAGATTTAATATTATGAGATTTGCCAAAGCTCAAACATCTTCCATTTTTATATTTATTCTAGATTTATTTTTCATCTTAAAATTTAATTTTTTTTTTTTAGCTCAAGAGTAAAAATAGGATTTTTAAAAATAAATAAATTAGGGATTAAAAATTTAAGGAAAAGGCATAGGATTCTTAATAGTTTAATGACCATTTTTAAAATTAAAAAATGACTAAAATTTATCCTAAAAAGGATGAAAATAAAATTTTTTAAATGATGAAAAAAATTCATGCAAATTTCAAGAGAGAAAATAATATTTTAGATTAAAAAAAATAAAAATCTTTTGAAATTGGCATAGTAAGTGATGCTTACGCCAAATTCAACTTGGCCCATGGTTTTGTGCCGGTATTACGGAAATGCCGACGGCTTCGGAGTTTGGACTTTTTGATATTGATCCTCCAAATGACGGTTATGGGTGTAGGTTTTGGGCAAAATAACGGAATTGCCTTTGAGACTATTTGGGATTTACAAATTTGCCATTTCTGGATTTATTGCTGGATCACAAAAATGGAAGGAAGTTAGAAAGGGTCGAGATAACAGCACAGGCAGTATTTTTGGGCCCCACATGGGTAGTCAAGGTTCCTTCAATTTTTTTTTTTTCTTCTTTTTCTTCGTAATTTTAATTTCTTTTTTTTTTTTTCCATGAAAAACTTTTTATTTATAGATTTCTCAAACATGAGATTTTGTTTATTTTGCACCTTAAATTTTAGTTGGAGTAAAAAAATGTAAAGTTCATAATGATTGGTCGTTGTTGTATAATAGATTGTGGTTGAGTTGCTACATTTCTTGCAATGTGAAACATTACTTATTAATATATATATATATATATATATATTTTTTTTTTTTTTTGAAATGGAAAACGTCATTTATTCATAAAAGGCAAACATCTTTATATAATTGTTCCATGACTGGACGAGGGGAATCCTCTATCCAATACAAATCTTCAACAATAATTCTAGCATGTTGCGCCAACACATGAGCCACCTTATTTCCACTTTGCCTTATGTGAGAAGTAGACACCCACTGTAAGCCCTTAATGGTTTTGTTTCTTTTACACTATATTTTAATTTAGTCTTTAACCTCTCAATTATGTCAATATGGTCCCTAATCTTTTGGTACTGTGTCAATTTAATTTCTACTGTTATCTTTTGAATGGAAATTGCTGATGTGGCTAACATCCAAAATAAAAAATTAGTTTATGCTAATGTGATAATAAACTAGATTTTTATTTTGGCCGTTTGCCATGTTAGCAATTTTCATTCAAGAAATAATGGAAGGGACTAAATTGACACGACACTGAAAAGTTAGGGACCAAATTGACACAATTAAAAGGTTAGGGACAAATTAAAATATAGTATAAATGATAGAGACCAAATATGTAATTTACCCTTTCAATAATGATTAATTCCTATAGTATTAATTTCTTTTTTGAGAAGAAGCCTGTAGTATTACTTGAACCCCTTGCAATGTGAAACGTTACTTGAAAAGGGTACTAAAGGTGAATTAAAGTTTTGTGAAATTTCTAATTTTCTACTTTGAGGGTATCTTATTCGTTAATTTGATTCCATAAGAACATTAGCATTAGTCTCAACAAACTAATCTAAGGTTAAAAATATAGCTAAAAATCCTTACAAAACTCACGCATCAGTCTCAACAAAATACCAATAAAATTTAATTTTCAAGTGGACCTCGCTACATCCAGCGAGACACTATTCTCGCTACTACTAATAAATCTTTGTTTTATATTCTTTTTTTTCTCTCTCTCTCACTATCTTTCCTCTCTCCTCTCCCCATGACTTCTTTCTTTTCTCTTTTATCTTCTCTTTCTCTCTCGTCATTGACCCTCTGTCTCTCTCTCATGAATCGATCAACATTAATCGATGGTTGGTGATGGTAGTTAGGTTTTGTCTAGGTGGTGGCTTGGTTTTTAGGAAGTGGTTGCTGGGTTTTGCAAATTTGGTTCTATTTCCTTCTCTCTAATCTCTCTCATGCATAGATCAAGCACCATGGTGGTTTGTGGTAGCTTAAGTTTGATATGATTTGTTCATTGATGGTGGTGGATGGGTTTCAACAGTTTTTGATGATTTATGGGTTTAATGGTGCAAGTAGGTTTGATGCTTGAAGGTGGGTTTCATCATTTCATCGGTGATTGGGTGGGGTTTGCTTGGAGGTGTGAGCTTGAAGATGGCTTTGGCCGATGGCAGGTTTTGCTTTGGAGGTGTTTGATTTTTGATTGGTGGGGTCTTATTTTGGTGCTTGCTAGAGATGGGCTGTGCAAGTGGCTTAGGTTTGTGGATTGGTGGAGCTTGGTCGTGATTGGTGGTGGTGCTGCTTCATTATGGTGTTGCTGTGTTGCTAAATCATGGTGTTATCGTATTGGTGATAGTCTTGTTATGGGATGGGTGAAGGGAAAAAAAAATTAGTTATTATTATTTTTTTTAAGATAAAATTGAATTTTCATTCAAACAAAGTCAAACTTGTACAAAGCTGAAAATTTAAGGAAACTTTAGGACAGAGCACCAAAAGAGACCACAAACAGCAAAGCTAAAGGAAAGAAAAGAGAATGAAACTTCACTAGATCCCTTCCGGTCTACAAAATTTACACAGATTCACTAGACTCTGAGGGAGCATTCCAATTCACCTATTTTTGTCTCCTGATCTTTTATCTTATTAAACTAGGTCATGGGTTATTTTGTTACTATTTCTGCAAATGTATCAAGTTGTTGCATAATGAAAGCCATTCATTCCTTGCAAGATTCCATGAATTATTTAGCCTGCTACTGTAGACATCGCATTTTGTAAACTTTACGACTCAGGCCCCTGTTCTCCAATGATGTTGGAATTCTAAAGCTTAAGGTTGGTTTAGGGTCTGATTAGATTGAATTTTACTTAAGGAAAATGTTTTAAGAAAAATATAACTCTTTTATGAATAAAATAAGTTATTGCCATGAAAGCCCTAGGGCATGTGTATGCATACACACATTTGCGTATGCATGCTCAAGCTCTGTGTACGCATGCTTCATGCATGCATATACATACACGGGCATGCATACACATGTTAGAGTTCCAGAAACTATGAAAGACAAGTTTTCTATATTAAAGTTTGGGTTTTGGAACGAATTTCACATTGTCTGGGAGTCATTCCAAACCCCCATTTTCGAATTATAAAAGGCCATACATGGTATCTTTTCAAAACATAGAGAAAATCCTAAGGGAAAACACAAGATTCACTAGAAATAGTGAATCAAAGAAGGAGTTTTCACAAAACATCCTCAAGTCAATATTTTTTTGATTGAGGCCTTTCCTGGCCTTGATCTTTGAGTTTCAAGCTTACTAATCACTTTTGTTTTCGATTGTGAATAGATTGTGATGTGCATTGATAATAGCTTAATTTTGCATATTTATATCATTGTTAGAAAGAATTATTATACTTATTTTGAGTTAAATCATGCATTTTATATTTGGTTTTGGAATAACATTGAATAATCAATTTTGTACTTAATTGAATTTTATTGTGTGAATTTGTCTTTTATAGGAGAATGGAATTAAATAAATGGATTTGTGCAAAGAAGAAAGCTAATGGACTTTAATTTTACAAGGGCCATGATGAAGTTAAAGAAGGCCAACCTAATTAAATTTAAGTCCAATTGGAGCAAGAAATCAAAGGAAATTTGCACCAAATCCAAGTCCAATTCTGATTAGGATTCCAGCTCGCATATCAGTAGGTATTTTTGGCATAACTTTCGGCTCAGATGTCCAATTGAGATGATTCAAGTTGGGCTGGAAATTTACCTTAAAGAGATACAACTTTGTAGTTTACCAAAAATCCTAATTCGGACATTACATGGGCCAAAATCGTCAGTTAAATGAAGCCTAAAAATCTGGGATTTTCTCCAAATGGGAATTCAACTTGTAATAGGATTCCTTGACCTATTTAAAAGCTCTTTAGGGAAAAATTCAGAGGAGGCTAAGGCTAGTGCTAGGGCTGAGATGCAAAATAGAAAATTGGAGCAAGAGGTAATGCCACATGTGGCTTCTCTATAATTTTTCTCCATGATAGCATTGTGACTATTTCTTTCTCTATTTTATTTGTCTAGTTTGATGTTTAGTATTTTATTCTTGTGTTCTATTTCAATTACCATGAGTAGCTAAATTTATAATTAGGGTTGAGGATGAAAACTTGTTAACGATTATTAGTAATATTTACGTGATTTGATTTTTCCCACAATAGTTATTCTTTAATGATTTAAATTGCTCTTACTTCATATCAATTGACTAAGATGAGATTCTAGATATGAGTTCAATCATGTTTTTCTCATGATTTTGTATTTATCTTAATTAATTGAATGCTTGATTTATTATTTTTTGATTATAAAATTGAATATCTCTTGTGAATTGTTTGTCAATGGATACAATTGATGATTTGATCTTATACTTAAGAAGCGAAGAAGAATATGCTTTAGATATTTAAATAAAAGTTTTAATGATAGTATTTTCCATGGCACGAGTATGTGTACGCATACGCATACATAAATATGCGCATGCATACACGCCCAGAAACACAGTTTTAAAGCCAACAACAAAATAACAAATCAAACCAAACCTAACATGCTTCTAATACAAAACTAAACAACCTAAACTAAAAACAAAGATATCAAAGATAAACGAAACAAAATCTATTCCTAAACATGCATTGGATCTAACAACAAACAAGAGCAACACTTAACATATCAAAACATATTCATTAATATATCAAATCATATCAACATTCCAATCAAAACATGATGAGGAAAAACATAAAAATCAAACAAAACAAAACATATTTCTAAGCACAAATAACATATAAATTAACTATGAACAACAAAAACACAAATGATAAAAGAACCAAATCAAGGAAAAGCCATGAAGAGAGACTCACCTTGCTATAGAATACAAACTTGATTGATATTTAACTGGCCTTTCAGTGCATACACAACAAGATTCAATGAGATATCAAGATAAAAGAAGATTTCAATAGTTTATAGGTAATCACAACTCGAAAACAAGATTAGTTTTGAAAAGGGTTTTGAGAAATCAAATTAGGAAAATAGTTTCTGCCTTAGAACTTACTAAAGAGAGGTTTTTAATTTGTTTAAAATGTGCAAAGGTGCTGTGTGTGTGTTTTAGAAAAGAGAATTAGGGTTTTAGAGAAGATGGAGCCTAAAAATGTCTCTCTCTAGCTAGGGCTTTAATTGGAGGCATAAGATGAGTATTTATAAGTTAAAATTAGGGTTTTCAGACTTTTTAATGATCTTTGGACATTCTTAAGGGTCCATGGGTCGGCCCACATCAAAACATTATATTTTGGGCCCTTAAAATGAAGTTTTAAAATCCAGAAATTTATGGCCTAAACAGTGAGTAAAGGTCATTTTTGAGCATCATTTTTAAAGCAATTTGAGCACTTTTGAGTTATGATTACTTCCAAACTATCAAAATGACTTCAATTACCTTTTGTAGACATGTCAAGCTCATCATTGGGACCAAGGACTAAAGTTTATTAACCGGATACAAAATAAGGTGTCTACACTCATGTTTATCCTTTATGGAGAGAACATCGTGGACCTTCTTTCTGAGCTTGCTTTGTCTTCTTCTATCCCTTCCTGGGCTTGTGGATTTGCTTGGCATGACTTCCTGCTAGACTAGCCCATGGGGCTTTTATCCCTTTCCTTCTTCCTTCCTCGGGCCTTTACGACTCATTTACTTACCCCTCACTATGCTTGTGGGCCTACTTACTGCCATTTCTTGCTATGCTAGCCCACTGGGCTTTATTTCTTTCTTTCTTTCCTCTTTGGGCTTTTGTGGCCCATTTTCTCATATTTTGCTTTCCCATTCTTTTCTTCTTTATTTTTGCTTGCTATTGAGCCTTTCTACTATTGGGCCCTTTTTATCAAAAACAGGTATCAAAATTTAGCCCCCCCTGAGCATATCTACAATTCATATGTGAATACTTTTGCAATTTCTTTCGTGGGTTTTTTGAATGGTGGTGCCCATCTTGCTTCTTTCCTGCTGTGAACAGACTTTTATTTTCAAATTTATTTGTTTATCAGTTATTCTGAAGTAGCACCTTCACTTCATTTAATGCGTTACCCCTTTTGAGAAGCGTCCCGCAGCTTCGCTTCTAAGTCTTTTTACTTATCCTAATCTCTTTCATTCTTTTTTACAACACTTCCTTCTTTTCTCAACTTCTCCTTTCTTTCTTCATTCTTTGCTTTGTTTCTTCTTCTATAACCCACACACATCACCCACCTTCTCTTTATGTCGCTGGCAAAGAGTGAAGGTTCTTCTTGTCGTAAGGGGAAAGAAACCACCGTTGATCCACCACCTATTAAGGGCGAGGTAGGAAAAGAGACACCTCTTTCTGAAGTAGAATGCTTCAAGGAGGAAAGAACGGCTCGTGACTTTGATAGAGAGTGCCCTTCTCTCATAGACCCATGGTATGGCACCTATTCTCACTTTCCAGTGATACTTGGTGACTATTCGTCCTTTCCGTCTAGTCATGTTTGGCTATCTTTGGAGCGGTAGAAAACCAATACATCTTGGGCTTCGTTGGCAACTTCTATACCTGATCTTGCCATCCGTCGTGGAGAGACCTTAATTCTCTTTAAGTTTGGGTCAGGTACATCATTAGGTTGGAAGGATTAGGTTTATCGAGAGATTTCTGATGTGGGTTTCATGGAGGTAGTCTAGCGAGTTGGTGTTTTGAAGACCATCGTTTCTTCGCAATGTCTACGACACTTGGTGTGATGGTGTAAAGTTGTAATTTACAACTTTGTGTTTCTTTGGCTTTTATTCTATGCCAAATTTGATTGTAATTATGTTCAATCTTTTATATCCTGTATTATTTATGGGATTTCATTGTAAGGGTGGTGAGAAAGAGAGAGAGAGAGAGAGAGAGAGAGAGAGAGAGAGAGAGAGAGTGTGTGTGTGTGTGTGTGTGCGTGTGTGTGTGTGTGTGTGTGAAGACTCAAGGCATGAAGGCTAAATTTGTTTTCGCAGGAAGCTCACGACTAAGCATCCTGTGAAGTGAAGTATGTGCCCTGCACATAATTGGAATGCGAAGAGTTAGGATAAGATGGAGACACCCGCGAAACATTCTGTTTTGCTAGACTGTACTATCTGACACACACTTTCTGTACTCACACTATATATACTCACATTACCCACAAATGTTGAGTACTTTTGAGAGAAAAACCCTAGCCACAAACCTTGAGAGTTAGAGATTGTTATACCTACAATCCTCTATACAATTGCTTGTGGATTTTTGTTAACTCCTACCTCTCCATTTCCATACTATTGAGAGGTTGATAGCCCAAACACTTACCACACCCTTTTAGAGTGTTCAGTGAGCTTTTGGTGCTGCTGGGAAGCATTGAAAGAAGCCAGGCTTTGGCAGATGCAATTGGGCGTATTGCGGGATTTAGAGAGCTAGACAAGACACGGTTCCGAGAAGCCTTGTTGGAGCAAGAGTTTAAAGGGTTTAGGTGTATTGGGTAGATTATGCTTGGTGGGTCTCTTACTAATCCATGTATCCCAACTGATTGTTTAGTGGATCGATTACCGCTTGGAGGGTGGCAGAGAGGTTTTTTGTTGAGTTCTTCAGTTTCCTCTTCGATAACACATCGGCATGTTATCTTGTGTTTTCATTCTTCTTCCCAACTCTTTTACCTTTCATTTTACTGATGTGTTATAATGATTATGGGTTAGAGTAGCTTGTTTGTTTATCCGCTCTTTACTCTATTCCGCACTTAGCATTAAGTTAGAGTAAAATCTATTGAGCCATAACTTTAATTTAGAGGTCTAAACAGCTCTTGTGTTTTCAACACATTTTTGAGTGTTCAATTGGTATATTAGAGTGGGTACACTTACTATGGTTTTGTTACCTGAGTGTGGTCCTAGACCCCTTGGCTTGCTATGGAAAATGATATGGCAAAGGCCAACATGAAGCGTAGTAAAGGTGTTTGTGATAATGACTCTATGAGCATATTTGGAGACTGTCCCAGCAATAAGCTTTTAGAGTTATTCAAATCAAAGAAACATGCTAGAATCTTTATACACATGCTGAAATCATTAGTTCATAGGAATCATGATATTCATAATAGCTTGTGTGAGTCAAATTCCTTAATTGATAAATATAGAAGAAGGAATAGACATTTGTGTGATAAACTTGATGATCTGAAAAGAAAGCTTCACTCTCATCTATGAATGAAGTAAAGAAAGATGAGTCTTGCTTACATGGTCAAGAATGCCTATCTCATGCTTGTCTTTTTATTCATACTGCTTTGAAAGTGTTTAATTCATGTTTATGGTATCTTGATAGTGGTTGTTCAAGACATATGATCATAGATAAATCCTTGTTCAAAACCCTTAAAGAGAAGGAAGATGGTTTTGTGACATTTGGAGACGGTAGTCACTCTCAAGTTCTTGGAAAAGAAACTGTTGATATTCTAGACTGCCTTTATTAACTGGTGTGTTGTACATTAAAGGATTGAAAGTGAACTTGTTAAGTATCACTCAAATATGTGATGAAGACTTCTTAGTCTAGTTTTCAAAGAAAGGGTGTCTAATCCTAAATGAAGAATGTGTTCAAGTTTTGAAGGGACTAAGGACAACCGACAATTGTTATGGGGTTATTCCCAAGCCTGGCATAGCATGTTGAAGTGCTTGAGTGAATCTTTTGGAGTTATGGCATCAACGCCTTGGACATGCAAATTACAAGCAAGTGGCCAAAGTCTTAAAGCTTGAAGCAGTGGTAGGTTTACCAAAGTTTGGGGAAATTGAGAAGAATATTTGTGGTCCATGTCAATTGGTAAAATAAACAAAGTCAAACCACTCTAAAGTAAATGTAGTTGCTACGTCTTGCCCTTTGGAGTTACTACATGTGGATCTAATGGGTCCTACGAGAACAAAAAGCATAGGTGGAAAGCACTATGTTATGGCGGTAGTTGATGATTTCTTGAGATATTGTTGGGTGGAATTTCTTAGAGAGAAGTTAGAAGCATGTGACAAGATGGAAAGGTTATGTAAGAGGCTGTAGAATGAAAAGGGAGTTCCGATAGTCAAAATCAAAAGTGATCATGGGAAGGAGTTTGAAAATGCAAAGTTTGAACCATTTTGCAATGAACAAGGTATCAAGAAGGAATTTTCAGCTCCAAAGACTTCACAACAGAATGAGGTGGTTGAAAGAAAGAACTAGGTGATTCAAGAGATGACAAGAGTAATGTTACTCAACAAAAACATTCTACAGAAGTTTTGGGTTGAAGCAGCGAGTACTTCATGTCACATTGGGAATAGGATTTACTTTTGAGCAGGAACAAAGAAGACATCATATGAAATTTGGAGAGAAAAGAAGTCGAAGGTGAAATATTTCCAAATATTTGGAAGCAAGTGTTACATTCTCAATGATAGGGAGAACCCTGGAAAATTTGATGCTAAGAGTGATGAAGGGATATTCCTAGACTACTCCACAAATAGCTGAGCATATAGAGTGTACAATAAGCACACTAAAATGGTGATGGAATTGATAAATGTGGTCATCGATGACACCATATTTGAAAAGGATATTGATGATGATGGTGAAGGACCAAACCTTAAGAAGAGTGAGGGTGATGACAACATGTCTCAAGGTGATGATGCTGAGAAAAAATCACCAAAAAAGGAGTCTACACCTCCTATATCAAGAAGGGAAACTAGATCAACATAAGGATCTTCAAGCCCACTCACCCCTCCGGAAGTTCAACCTCCAATCTCTCATGATGAGGAACCTTCCAATTCCAAAAGACCATCATCAAGGGTAACTTTCAATCATCCCTTAAGCAATATCATTGGGAATGTAGATGAAGGACTTCGTTTGAGAAAAGGACTGGCCTATAGTGTGAATCATGTGGCGTACAATTGTCATCTTGCCCAATTTGAACCCAAGAAAGTGGAGGAAGCTTTGAAAGATGAGAATTGGGTAGAGTCCATGCACCAAGAGTTGCATTAATTTGTTAGAAATGATGTATGAGAGTTGGTGCCAAGACCCAAGGATACACACGTAATTGGCACCAAGTGGATCTTCAAGAACAAGACCGATGAAAATGGTGAAGTTGTCTGAAACAAGTCTAGATTGGTGGCTCAAGGATATACTTAAGTTGAAGGTATAGACTTTGATGAGTCATTTGCTCTAGTTGCAAGACTAGAGTTAATCCGAATTCTTCTCTCCATAGCATGCATTATGAACTTCAAGTTATATCAAATGGATGTGAAGAGTGCCTTCTTGAACAGGTTTTTAAATGAAGAAGTGTTTGTTAAGCAACTAAAGGGGTTTCAGTACCCTCACTTTCTAGACCATGTGTTAAGGCTAAAGAAGGCATTGTATGGGCTGAAACAAGCGCTAAGAGCTTGGTATGATAGCCTCACCACATACCTCTTGGATCATGGTTTCAAGAGAGGTTAAGCCGATCGAACTCTGTTTGTCAAAAGAGATGAGAGATCTCTCATTGTTGCTCAAGTATATGTGGATGACATTATCTTTAGATCCATAATCGATCACCTAGCTCATGAATTTTCAAAAGAAATGAAAAGAGAGTTTGAGATGAGCATGGTAGGGGAACAAAACTAGTTCTTAGGGCTTCAAGTGAAACAACAGAAAGATAGGATATTTATCTCTCAAGAAAAATATACCAAGAATCTTGTAAAACGATTCAGCCTAGACTTTAAGAAACATACTTCCACTCCCATGAGTTCCTTAGCAAAACTAAGTCGTGATGCAACTGGTGTAGAAGTGCATCCAACACTTTATCGAAGCATGATCGGTAGTCTTCTTTATCTCACTGCGAGTAGACCGGACATCGCTTTCATTGTAGGAGTATGTGCTCGATTTCAGGCAGCACCCAAAGGGTCACACTTGATAGCAGTCAAAGGAATTATCCGCTACATCAATGGCACATCTGATTATGGAATTTGGTATTCAAGAGACTCGAATAAGTGCTTAGCTATATATTCTGATGCTAACTGGGCCAAGTGCATTAATGATAGGAAAAGCACTTCTGGTGATTGTTTCTATCTTGGAAATAACTTGGTGTCATGGATGTGTAAAAAGCAAAATTCATTTTCTCTATCAACAGCTGAAGTTGAGTACATTGCAATAGCGAGTTGCTGTGCACAATTACTATGGATGAAGAAGTTTCTACATGATTGTGGAATTACTCAAGACACTATGTGTGTATTCTGTGATAATACGAGTAATAAATTTGTCAAAAAATCCAGTTCAACACTCGAAATCAAAACATATCGAGATCCGGTACCACTTCATTCAAGATTTGGTGGAGGAAAAAATTGTGTGTTTGGAGTTTATCAACACTGACAACTAGAAGACAGACATATTTACTAAACCTCTTTATGGTCTGAGGTTTGAGTCTTTACGTAAAACTAGTGGTGTCGATATCATTCCTTGAACTCTATCTCTTGTGTGGACCTATTTTGCTCATTGTTGCATACTTGGTGTATAAGTCTCACATATTTAGTTAGATCATGTTTCTTTTACAAGTTTTGGTTTGTACCTGTTTTTGTTGATCTTACTTTACTTGTTTTGTTTTTTAGTGTGTTCAAAAATTCAAAAACTTATAAAAATTGAAAAATCTTCAAAAAGTTTGATCACTTGTGTTGTGTATATCACGTGTGAGTTTGGCCTAGTACCTTCGTACTAATGGCATAATGCATATACGAGTTTAGCTTGTTTTGTATGCACATATATCTTTGTAGGAGAAATCTTGAAAACAATGTGTGATTGTTGTAAATAGATCTTCAACCTTGTCATGAATGATTAGTCAATAGTCTTGATAGTCTTGATATTTGCATAGACTTGTGCCTATATATCTTCCCACTTTTCTTTTATGTTTTTGCTTAAAAATCTCACTAAATGTAAATCTCCAAATGAAAAGGGATTATGAGCTGCAAAAGCCTGTCGCACATATTAGTATTTTACTAGGAAAACTGGAAAGCGACATTTTAAATTGTAATGTATGGTGCTCAAAAAGCTAAAGACTGTCTCTCAATGTTGAAATATCAAAAATTTCAAGCACCGATCTCAGAAAGAGATGTATTAATCCAAAAAGGATCAAATGTTTTGACTTGTGTAGAAGCTAAATGAATAAGACTTGTAATCATTCTTTTGTGGAAGGTCATATATGTTCATTTCTATAATTGAGATAGACCACTTGACTTAGTATCAGTTGTGTATGACTTGATTGAATTGATCATTGAAGCTTCACTCTGGTCTAAGGACTATTCCACATTTGATACTCACCCACAACACACAAGACTTTGATTCAATTCATGCTTATCTCATTTGTGTGATTATACATGTTCAAATGTGATGTGTATGCTCAATTACTTGTCGATCAAACCCAAAAATATTTTTGAGTGTTTTATATGTTTTTTAAAGTAATTTTATATTTTCGTGCTTTTAGTTTTTGTTCAAAATGCATTTTTGTGTTTTTCTTCAAAAACTGGTTTAGAGGTTGTTTCACGAGAAGCTCGCGACTTAGAGCTTCTCGCGAAATGTACTTAATGGAAATTAAAAAGTCACATTTTCATACAGAGAGTCTCACTACTACTTCATAAGTATTTTGTAACTCTTCTCGCAAAATATTTTTAGGCGAAAACTGGAAAATTTTCAATTTCATACAGAGGCTATCGCGACTGTCTCACGACTAAAAGCTTCCCGCGAAAACTTTTGTGCTTCAGTGGTGTTTTTTGTGACTAATATCGTGACTACCTAACCCAAGAAAAACACGTGTTTCCAGTTTTTATGTAGCAGATGTGACATTTTTTCAAAATCACTTCACTTCCCTCGCACTGCCTCTCTTGAACCCCCTTCAACCCAAATCTCATTTTCTTTCAAAAACCCATCTTTTTCAAGATTATCTCAGCTCAATCACTTTAAGGTATGTGTTTTTAACACTCTTTTCATCTTTTCTACTTAGATTATGCTGATTTTAGCTTAGGGTTTTAAAAATTGGGAATTTTTGAAAAAGGGGTTGGGGTTCTTATTTTTGTGAATTTTTATTTTTTTTTTCAAAATCTTTGATTGGGTTGAGTCCCATTTGGTTTATGTGTATCTGTGTTGGCACCTTGTGACATTTTAAACATGTATTGAGGCAGATTTCATCATGCTCATGCACTATTCATTTGTGTTGGTCATTGTTGCATGCTATGTGTTTGACAAAATGTCCATGTGACATTTTTGTTTTTTAGTGGACTCAAATGAGTTCCATTGCTTGGATTACTCTTGATTGAATATGTTTAACATGTATTGGTCAATGGGTGTGTGTTTTTACACACTTTGCCTAATTTGTGCCTCAATGCCATGCCATGCACAGTCTAGGCACAAACTAGGCACTCACTAGGAACACATCATGCATCACCTATTGCACACACATGCACATTTGCTTATTTCCTACTTTTTGATCATTGTTACATTGTTTATCACTTTTAACATGTTGTTTTGAGTTTGTTATGCTCTGTTTTAAGTATTGTTACCTTTGTTTGGACTAACTTGAATCTAATCAAATTTTGTGTTGGTTGCACATGTTTCCTTTCTCTATTGTCTGTGTACATGTGCAGATGTCACCATTTAAGACTTCAGCAATGAAAAGGGGCAGCAACCAAGAAAGGAGCCTATGATTGATGTTGATAACCTCACACCAAAGCCAAAGAGGACTTGATCATTGATAGGAATTTTTGATCCGAACTATTTCAGATCCTACGCTGCATCTTAGAACTTTGAGAACTAGTTTATGGAAGCTAGAAGAACATGGAGACTAGCTATTCCATGACAAAAAGGGGGAGATGGTATCATTGATAGGGAGAGTGTAGTGATAGGGGGAGGAGAAACTAGAAGTTGTTGTTTGATTAGCAGCATTCTGTTTACAGTTTTTTATTGCTTTCTTTTAAACCTTTAGTACTCTGTTTTTAATTTCGGTCCTATATTCTGTTGTTTGTGTTTATCTCAATGCTTTGTAGCATTTTTTTAGTACTTTTAGATGTCGATTATATATCTTGACTGCCTTACTCTTGTGCCCTAGTAAGATCTTGTTTCCTAGATGCAAATACTTCGAGTATTTTGCATTGGTTAAGTGTTGGATATGTAATTGATCATTGTGATTGGTCTTCATTGCATTGCATGTCCGGATGAGCATTTACTTGCTAAATGTTCATTGTAGTCATTCTTTAATGACTGATATTGTTTGATCAAGCTATGCTCACATGATATATTGTGTTTACAAACTTGATCGCATTTTACTTGTTCATGTATGTACCTTTTGTTCAACTTGTCATAAGCTTAATGAAATTTTTGTTTGTGTGTAAGTGTTTTAGGTTATAGGTATATATGTGCAAGTGCTTCACAGCTTTGAGATTAGGTGTGAGTGAGTTTTGCCATTGTTCTCAAACTCATGTTTAAGTCTAGAGTCTGTTTTAAGGGTTTTGTCACGAAATAGCTAAAAGGGGAGATTGTAAAGTTGTAATTTGCAACTATGTGTTTTGTTGGCTTTTATTTCATGCCAAATTTGATTGTAATTATGTTCAATCTTTTATACCTTGTATTATTTGTGGGACTTCATTGTAAGGGTTGTGTGAGAGAGAGAGAGTGTGTGTGAAGACTCAAGGCATGAAAACTAATGTTGTTTTTCTGCAAAGTGAAGCATGTGCCATGCACATGACTAGAATGCGAAGAGTCAAGACAGGATGGAGACAACTGTGTTTCATGAGTAACTAGTGAGTAAGACTTTTCCATGAGACACCCGTGAAATATTTTGTTTTGCTAGATTGTATTATCTGATACACACTTTCTATACCCACATTATCCATAAATGTTGAGGAGTGCCTCTAAGAGAAAACCTTAGCCACAAACCTTAAGAGTTAGCGATTGTTATACCCATGATCCTCTACACAATTGCTTGTGGATTTTCCTTAATTCCTACCTCTCCATTTCCATGCCATTGAGAGGTTGATAGCCCAAACACTTACCACACCCTTTTAGAGTATTTAGTAATGTTTTAGTATTGCTGGGAAGTATTAGAAGAAGCCAGGCTTTGGAGGATGCAATCGGGTGTATTGTGGGATGCAATCGGGCGTATTATCCATAAATGTTGAGGGTCTCTTGCTAACCCATATATCCCAAATGATTATCCAATGGATCAATTACCGCTTGGAGGGTAGCGGAAAGGTTTTTCGTCGAGTTCTTCGGTTTCCTCTTAGGTAACACATCGGCGTGTTATCTTGTGTTTGCATTCTTCTTCCCTACTCTTTTACCTTTCATTTTAATGCTGTGTTATAATGATTATGGATTAGAGTAGCTTGTTTGTTTATCCACTCGAATTTACTCTATTCCGCACTTAGTATTAAGTTAGAGTAAAATCTATCGAGCCCTAACTTTAATTTGGGGGTCTAAATAGCTCTTATATTTTCAACACATTTTCAAGCATTCAGATGGTGGTGCAGTGCCACCCATACAGTCTTTCTTCCCTGTGGTGTACTTATTGTGACATTAGAGGATGTGGCAAACCAATTGTTGCTTCCAATTCTTGGTGACACTGATCCTTTGGATATCAAACTTTTTGCTGATGAGGAAGCTGTGGAAGCAAAGTTGAGGAAAGGAATTGGTGGTGGGAACACGAAGCTTTCTAACTAGATTGGGGCCTCTCTGAAGGCTTCTACCACTACTCGCAGTGCTGCCTTTATCATGTTTGGTCATGTAAGTTTGCTTTCGGCTCTCATCCTCATTATGTTGTAAAGCTCGTATACTTTCAGTTTTCTATAAAGATTTCTACTGGGGCGAGTCTACCCTTGGCCCTTTTGTTCTTGGGCCACTTGTATGTTTAGTTGGATATCTTGTAGAATGATGAGTGGGAAGTGGGTTCTTGCCGTATAGTTACTTCTTTCGTTCTTAGCACTATTTTGTATCATTTTCTCTAGTAGCATTGCTCTAGGCAGTTAGTTAAGTGTAAGTCTATCAGCCATGTTAAGGATAGGTATTAGTCTTGTCCCAAGGTGATCACTAATTTCTATGGGGGGTTTTGTTTATGGGTTTCCTTTAGCACACCGTTGAGTTGGGTTGAAACCCTTTGGTCATCCTATCATGGTTTTTTTTTTTTTTTTTTTTTTTTTTTTACAAAGGAGCGGACTTTTTATGAAGAGTTTACATGAATCTTGGTATTGGCAACACTTATGATGATTCGGTGATAAGGCCTTTCATGGGTACTGCTGGCAGAATTACTCCTTTAGTTGCTTATGATGAGAAAGGGATTACTTATCTAGCTACCATAAATGTTGGGTGGCTGCCTTACTTGGCTGATGAGGGGGTATGTTATGTGCATTACTCTGTCCACAGAGTGAGGAGGCAGTTTGGGCTTGACTAGGATGTGCCCAATGATTTTACACTGGTTCTTGACTTTACTACTTCTGTTTGCCCCTTCCTGCATCCACACGCCTTTAAGTATTAGAGCAAGCTTTTTACCACGGTCACCATTCCCAGTTCTTAGAGAGTGGGTTTTTGCATTACTGCTATGCACGCCTATTGGTAGGTCGTTATGACTTCCTTCAGTGAGGATCTTTTGGGTAGCTGTGGTTTCTTACTCATTACTCCTCAAGGTCTGCATGTTGTGATCTCTCTGAACCCTTGGTTACTTCTCCCCACCAAGTTTATGGTTGTGTATGCTAGGAAGCAAAATAGATTCGCCATATTTGAGTGGTAGGAGGAGCATCAAGGATGGTTCTTGTATGCAGGTGAGTTTACCTTTGGTTGGGAAAAGAAAGTGAAGGTAGTGAACTTGCCACCATCAGGGTAGAAGGGCACGACCTCTAAGTCTGTCAAGTCTAAGTCTACCAAAAAGGGTAAGGGTGTTGCCATAGAGGCTTTTAAGACTTGTTTTGATATAGTCCCTTATAGGGAAGACCTTCCTCTTATTGGCAGCATAGTTCTCAAGAGCATTTCTCCCTTTTCTGTGAGGACTCGTTCCACTAAGAGGTTTGTCGCAACCAAATCTAGGCCTCCCCTGCTAAGGCAACCTTCTAATGCCCCTCCATCTAGTAGAACCATGGTAGCAAGAGAAAGACATCTCCCTCAATTTCATATGCTGCTTCTAAGAGGAGAGTATGTTATTTTTAATTTCCTTTTTGTCTTTATTTTAATTCATTGGTGCTTTTGCCTGCAATTGACCTTATATGTGCATCTCTCCCTTCTTTGGTTGTCTAAGCACAAGGAGGACACTTCTGCCACACATCCCATTATACTTGATGAGGTCGGGGTGAGTTTTTTCTTTTATTCTACTTTCTTTTTTCTTACATCATTTGCTTTTTGCTTTCTTTCACCTATTCATTCTTTTCTTCATCTTGTTACTTTCAAATTAACGTTGAGCCCATTTTTGTCCACGTTCCCATGAGTGAGGAGGTTCCTATTAGACCCACTATTAACATGGCGGTAGTTTTTGTTGAGGGTGATGTTCCTAAGAAAGAGGAGGTTTTTGTGGATACTAACACTTCTATGGAGGAGTTCTTTGATGGTTCTAATGTTATTGCAGAGGCCATGGCCTCTGCCACTACTGCTGCTACTGGGGAGGTTTTTGTTGAGGCTTCAATTTCCCTAGTAGAACCAGATCTTGTTGAGGGGGTTGCTTTTGTTGAAGAGAAAATCCTCGAGCAGTCTGGTCCTACTTTTGCCAAGTTTTCTACTCCTCCAAAGGGAGGTGCTTCTCCTATGGGTAGTTAGATCAAGGAGGTTCCTTTTGCTATCCCTCTACCAATCATATCTCTCAACGATCCGTTTGCTACCCTTCCTTGGGTGGTTGGAGGTGGGCCTTCGCTAGTAATCATTCCATCCTCTATTCTCTCTTCTGCTACCCATTTGCATGATGTGGAGTTATCTCCTAATGAGGGATTTGAGGAGATCATTGAGGATTTTGATGATGAGCTAGTCATGAAGACAAGGATTTCTAATTTTGAGGACATTTCTGATGAAGAGCTTGATACTGAGGCTATGGATATAAGCTCTCTTCCTTTACCTTCTCCTCTTTTTCTTCTCTTCTTATTATTGTATATGCATTTTCTTTTTGGTGTGTTCCCTTCCTTACCTTGCACATGTAGGATAAATCTGGTTTTATATCTCATACAAAACACACAGCAAAAGCAACAAACAAGGATCTATTTCATTCATGATTGATAACTTGCACTATATAAATTTCAGAATTTAAGAACAAGATAGCGTTACTTGATGTGATGAAATTCAAAACAAAAGATTATAAGTACTTGGAAACACTTTTAATCTTTACTCCAATTCCACTTCACGCCCAAGAAGTGTGGTCTCTCAATTAGTTTCCAAGAGAGAATAATTGAGTGGCTTCACTCGCACATACACACCATTTCACAATGGTGTCTCACTTTTTTCTCTAATGAATAAATTCTGTATGTTTCTCCTTTTTATAACTAACTGATTATCTAATTGGGCTGGCTTATTGGGCCTTTCCAATTGGGCTTTAGTGTGTGGCTTAGAGTGGGACCAAAAGGGACCAATAAGACACTAGCTCTAATGGGCCTTAAGCTTTTCTGTCGACTCTTGATAAGTCCAAAGCTACTATTAATTATATTTAATACCATTATATAAATATAATTGCACTCTAGGCCTTATTAATTAATTATATCCCAAGACTTTATTATACATGCAACCCCTTCACAAAATATTCGTAGTAATACAAAGACATGAATGTAGACTGCCACTTTGTAAATTACTATATCTTAATCTTTGAGTACCCGGTTTAATCCTTTTAAGTTATTTATTATATATTTATGAAATCCAATTTCATAAATATATACTTTAGTAATTTCTTACCAAAGTGGTTAGACCTAACTCTCTGAATAACTAAACCCATTAAACTTATCTTAAGGGAATATTTTATATCTCCGTTAAGAGACTATGAATTCCATCTTGAGAATATATGTTCCATCAACATTAAATGTGGCTGCCCAACATATTGTGGTTTTGACTGTTACTTTAGATCTCACTCTTGATATATCAAAGCAACTTACACTTCATGATTAGGTCCATTATTCTCTTAGGATTAAGAGTTCATGCAAATATAAGTCGTGAGATTTATTATTCAATTGACAGTTGTTAGGAGAATAATAAATCTCACAGCGGTCCAGTTCAATATGTCTTAACTCTTAAAACATATTAACACATCAACTATAAGTCTCCACTTCCATGATCAAGACAAATCATCTTAGTTGATATGTTATAGTCTTCGCAGATGAAATGCCCAATTTCATCACCGACTATGAACTAAAATTCTGAGTTTATAAAGAACTTGTGACTTATATCTTATGTGACTAAATCACATAAATCACATACTGTGCATCTCATGGACTAAATGATAATGTCCGAATATTCATTTTACCATTATTTTAGGTAATAATAAAACAGCTTTATTAATTACAATATTAAGTCATATATCATGTCATACATAATGTCATTCATAATATCATGCATAGTATCATACAATAAGATTTAAGGGCATTAATCCCAATAGCATTTCTTCATATTATGCAGTCACTAAAGCCCTTGAGGAGCCAAAGGTTGCAGATGTTTCCATAGCACCCACGCCTACTGAGGCAACTACCTTTTTCACTCACTTCAAGTAGGTGGAGAGGAATGATCTCAACCTAGTGGACTTTTGGGGCACTGAGCCTCCCTATGTGGATTTCCATGGATACAGGGTACCTCAAGATTGCTTGGAGCATCCGCAGGCTGTTCATCGTGACCATGAGGATTTTATGTAGAAATTCCCCCTTGGCTGTTTTGCTAGAGAGTATTTCCTCAAGTTGTTGGGATGTATTATGAATGATATTTAGCATAACTTTGTGGATACAATTTCTATCGAGAAGATCTTGCAATACAAAGCAGCAGTTCAAGAGTTTTGATTTTGAAGTGAGATTTCTACTAGAGCATCTTCATGAGATTGCTTAAGTCTTCTTCAGGAGGAAGATTTAGCTTGTGGTTGATGCTATTGATGCCCGTATTAAGAGCTTGAAGAAAGGGATATCAGGTTTGGAGGCTCACCGTGAGTGCCTACTTTCAAGTGTGATTGCTCTTGACCGTTTGCAAGACAAACCCTTATTACCGGCCTTTGATTATCTTTAGCTCTCTCTCTCTCTCTCTCTCTCTCTCTCTCTTTATTTTTATTTTCATAGTATACTTATTTTGGTTGATACTTATGAATATTTCTACTAAGTCTAGTATGGCATATGCTTTTGGTATGTAACTTATTACTACTTCTACTATAATACTTGATATGGTCTATAGTACCATGTATTTCTATGAATATCTCGTTTGCCATTTTCATTTCTTTCTACTTTTTTTTTTTACATGACAATGATTTCATTACAAACTACTAAATTACTTTCTTTTGACATAACACCCCTTGCAAAGGGTAGTCATTTAGAGAAAATACAAAAGAGAATAAGAAATAGGAAAATTACTTGACACTTCTTAGGCATAGTAACATTTGAGCCATTTGACATTGATGGGATCCATCAGATCTTCTCCATTCATTTTGGCTAGGTGATAATATCCACATGCACTAGCTTCCCTTATCACTAAGGGTCCCTTCTATCTTGGTGAAAATTTAGATGGGCCAGCTAGTCCTTTTCTAACATGTTCTGCTGTCCTCAACCATCTATCCTTTTGTAAATACTCTTTCCTTCATGGCCTTCCCATAGGCTTCCATCATCCTTTGCCTGTACCTACGGCTGTGCCTTTGGGCCTCTTCCCTCTTTTCATCTAACCCCTCAAAGTCCTCACACCTTTCTGCGAGGAAGGCATCTTTCTCATTTTCCTTCTTTTGTGCCTGAAGGACCCTTAGGGATGGTATCATCAATTCTACAAGGTTGACAGCTTCTGATTTGTATACCAACGAAAAAGGAGAGAATCTTGTGGTAGACTTGGGTGAGCTGTAGTAAGCCCATAGCACTTCTACTAAGGGTGTGACACATCCTTCACTATACTCTTGACTCATCTTGCTAATGATCTTGATGAAAGTCTTTTTTATTAATTCAACTTGCCCATTCTTCAATGGGTAGTATGGCAAAGACCAATTGTGCTTTACTTGGTAGTATTCCAACATCTTTCTAACTTCTCTATTTACGATGCATGTATCAATATCACTTATGATCTTGTGGGGCCTCCCGAATCTTGCAAGTATGATTTCTTTGATGAAGTTTGCTACGATCCCTCTTGTGGCTTTGTGAAGCAGTATTGCTTCGACCCACTTAGTAAAATACTCTTTGGCCACCAAAATCCAAATGTTTCCATTTGAGGGAGGATTGACTGATCCCATCAAATCTAGGCCCCAGGTATGGAATGGCCACAGGGTAACCATACTCTGTAAACTTTTGGAATGGGTGTGAATTAGATTTTCTTGTACCTAACACTTATGGCACTTCTTCACAAATTTTGCCACATCTTTCTTCATACTAGGCCAGTAATATCCCATCTACAAGATACATCTATATAGCTTTTTCCTTCCTTGATGTTCCCCACATTCACTTGAGTGTACTACCTTTTATATCTCCTTGGCTTCCTTTGCCCTAGAAATCGTAGTGGACCCATCAAAAATCAAGGCCATACCGGATATGCCTCCACCCAAGAGTGAGAAGGAGATAAGAGGATTCTTAGGACGATTACAATACATCAGCCAATTTATTGCCAAGTTCACCTCCACTTGTGAGTTGATCTTTAAGCTTTTGAGGAGGAATGAAACCCACGCATGGAACAATGACTGCTAAAATTCCTTTGGGCTCATTAAAGAATACCTTCTTCATCCATCTATCCTAGTCCCCCCGAAGCATGGACAACTGTTACTACTCTGCCTTTCTATCATAGGAGATGCGGTGTGGAGTATGCTTGCATAAGAGGATGATAAGAATAAGAAAGCCATTTACTACCTAAGCAACAAATTTCATGACTATGAGATTAGATATACACCCATAGAAAAATCATGCTTTGCTCTTGTATGGACTGTACAAAAGTTAAGATACATCATCCTACCTTTCTAAGTATGGATAATATCTAGAATGGACCCATTAAAGTATCTATTTGAGAAGCCCACCTTAAGTGGAAGGTTATGGAGATGGTTGATCCTATTGGCAGAATTCGATTTGAAGTATGTGGCAAGAAAAACTATCAAAGGAAGCACAGTGTCAGATTTTGTGCCGAGAATCCCATCGAAGGAGAGGATGGTAAAGAGCATTTTCCAAATGAGGATATTTTAAACATCGAACTAGGGGCATGGAATATGTATTTTGATGGAACCATGAACCAATATGGGAATGGAATGAGTACTTTTGATCACCCCCATTGGATCTCATGTACCTTTGGCAACCAAGTTGAACTTCGAGGAAACCAACAATATGATATGAGGCTTGTATTGTTGGAATGGAAACTCTTCGAGAGGTAGGGATAAAAGAGGAAAAAGTCTTTGGAGATTCGAATTTAGTCATAGCCTAAGCACAGAAATTATGGAAGGTGATGAAAAAGCACTTGAAATCTTATTAGTAGTATTTGGAGAATTTAACCAAAATCTTTGATAAGATTGAATATACTATCATCTTTACAGCTCAAAATCAATTTGCAGATGCCTTAGCTACCTTAGCCTCCATGGTTGAAATACTTGAGGGAGTATGGACACAACCTTTACAGATTGAACACAAGGGGGTATAGGGGATAGAGTCTTCAGTCATGGCTATAGAAGAAGAAGGAGTTCCTTGGTATTATAACATCACAAAATCCCTAAACTTAGGGGCATATCCTAACGATGTCGAAAAGAGAGAATGTCATTCGATTAGGGTGATGGCAATGCATACATCCTATATGGAGGTCAGCTCTATAGGAGATCTTATGATGGCATACACCTTTAATGCTTAAAGAAAGAAGAAGTCGAAAGACTCATGGAAGAAGTCTATCAAGGAATTTGTGGTTCTCACATGAATGGGAGAATATTAGGAAAGAAGGTTATAAGGATGGGGTATTACTGGAATATGATGGAAATCGATTGTGTGGATTTTGTGAAGATTTGGCACGACTGCCAAACACATGCAAACTTGAATCATGTGCTACCAAGTGAGCTATATAGCATGACCTCTCCTTGGCCTTTCTTAGTTTGGGGCATAGATGCGATTGGAAGGATATCCCCTAAGGCTTCAAATGGACACGAGTACATCCTAGTGGCAATCAACTATTTTACTAAGTGGGTAGAGGTAGCCTCTTACTATATGCTAAAAGCCAAGCATGTGGCTTGATTCATAGAGAATGACATCATTTGCTGATTTAGAGTACTGCACTCAATCATCTCAGATAATGGCTCCCACTTTAAGGGGAAGTTTGAAGGATCATAGAGTTGTACAAAATTAAGCATCACAAGTCTTCACCATACTGACCACAAGCTAACGGAGCCGTAGAAGCAACCAGTAAGAACATAAAAAATGTACTAGCCAAGATGGTAGTGACATACAAGGATTGGGGCAAGAAACTTCCATTTGCCTTATGGGGTTACAAAATTTCTAGCCATGCAGAGACTAGGGCAACCCCCTACTCTTTGGCCTAAGGGAGTGAAGCGGTGCTTCCCATTGAAGTAGAGATACAATCTTTGAGGGTGCTAATAGAAACCAAAGTCCTATTTGAGGATTTGATAAAAAAGAGATATGAACAGTTGGCTTTGATAGATGAGAGAAGAGCCAAAGCACAAAACCATGCACAAGGTTATCAAAAGAGGATTGCTAGAGCATTTAACAAAAAGGCGAAACCTAGAACTTTAAGGAAGGAGACCTAGTCCTAAAGGTGCTTACCCTTCCTAGAGGATTCAAATTTCTTGGGGGCTTTGTTCTTATCCTTTTTCCTATATTGGAGAAGCTTGATAATCTCATTAGCTATGAAAGTTAAGTCCTCATCCTCATCTTCATCTTCTAAGTCATCACTCTCTTCCTCTATATTCTTAAGAGCCATGTTCTTACTATTTCCATCTTTTCCCATTTTACATAATCCCATCTCATAGGTTTGTAGGTTCCCTACAAGCTTAGTCAAAGTCAGTAATCTTGCCATGGAATCTTTCAAGTAAGGACTTAAGGATTTTCCTAACAATTTGGATTTTGCTATAGATTCCCCAAGGTTGAAGGCAAGATTCACAATATCCTTGAGTTTAGCATAGAACTCATGAAAGGTCTCATCCTCCTCCATCCTTATTTCTTTAAAACTACTACTGAGTTTTTGAAGCTTCACAGTCTTTACAACCTTGGTACCTTCTTAGGTGGTCTAAAGAATGGTCTATGCTTCCTTGCCAACTTCCGTGGATGATATTTTCTTGAATTCCTCATTAGTCACCCCACAAATCAAAGCATTCAAAGCCCTACTATTGAAATTTGCCGCTTTGATTGTTGCTTCATCCTAATCCACTGGCACTTCCTTTGGCTTAATCTAGCCAACTTCAACAGCTTGCTATACTTTTTCACAGAAAGCCTGAAAGAATACTTTCATACGAACTTTCCAGTATGCATAAGTAGTGCCATCAAATAAAGGAAAAATCAAAAGAGATTGTCCACGATCTATGACAACGGAGGTCAAAGATCACACTCAGGAAATTAATCCAATCAGAGTGTACCCGCTCTGATACCACTTGTTAGAAAATTTAGACCTCGGTTGATAGAATTAACAAGTTTTAAACTTAAGTTGTTAATTAGATTTATTATGAATAAACTAAAACAAACAAACATCAATATCATGTCAATATCATGCACAACAGAATAGTAAATAAGACAAGATATGATGACCTAAGAAAACTAATGAAACAAACTAGTTTCATAGTAAAAAGTTTGAGGGAAAAACTTCCCGAAAAGCAATTTACTATAGTAAAGAGAAATTTCAGATCTAGTACAAATTTTTGTCCCTAGACTCTATAATTCTCGTAGATGAACTTATAGCAAAAACTTTCTACCGCTTCATAACATCTGAATTCTCTAGTATATGAATGCCACCAATGATGCACGGATCCCAATACGTGACTAACTCCTTTGCACGAATCCTAGCATATGACTAATTCCCAGCAAATTGAAGAAGATGTTGCTGGCTACAAAGTTCTTTACTTCATCAACAATGAAAATCAAGAAGTACTTGGTTACAAAACCCTAAGGTGCAAAAGACGCAGTAACTTCTTGTAGAAAGAATAAGGCACTAGGTCACTTTCTACATATGTTCTCCATGTATGACGGCCTTTAAAATAAGCCTTATATATTTTTAGAGTTGTAAGAAAAGAAACCCTACACATATATGTTAGCATGAGCCGAAAATCTAATATGGAAAATCTGATTTCGTAGATCTCGTCAGATTCAGCTTCTTTCAAGCTTCTGTCTTGTTTTCTTCATTAAGTCTCGATAGATATTGTTTCTGTCGAGGTATCTGTCAAGCTTTAATGAACAGTTTTTCTTTACTTGTTTCATGGTCCAATATTTATGGCTTTAATACTAGGCTTGAACAACATGTTTCTTAAAGTACTAAAACCATCTTAGAATTACCCAATTATAAGTAAAGTGTATTTTGTCAAAGAAATAGCTAATTACATAAAATATGTCCTTAACAGAATGGACCTATGCCAGCACTTTCAAGAGCTTTAGTGGCGATTTTGAAGTGCCAGTATAGGCTGGTTGTTGTTGTTGTTGTTGTTTTTGTTTTATTTTTATTTTTATGTGTGTTGTGCTAATCAAAGATAGAAATCTCTTTCTCTTCCCCTTTTTCTTTTTCGTCCTCCTTACATTTTCTCTTCTCATCCTCTCCCATCCTCCCTAACAAACAATATTTAAAAGTGTTTTTTATTTTATAAGTTTCACACTGGTTTTCTTTTTTTGCAATTATTTAAATATTTATTTAAAAAATGAGTAAATTATGATTAAAATTTAATCGAGTTGAATTGTACTTTTTTAGTCTTTTTTTTTTTTTAATACAACTTTTTTAGTCTTGAGATAAATAAGTTTATTTAAGTAAGTAAAATTCCCAAATTTCAAATTATGATTAGAAAAAAAATATAGGACGATTATTCTATTAACCAGTCCTAGACAATATAGTGTAATGAAATGGTTATTAAGCCAAGTTATGCTCTTGCATAAACTATAAAATAGTTATTTGGGGAAAATGACAATATCATTATGTAGAATGAATAGTTCAGGCTTTCCTTTAATATTCCAATTATTTTCTACTTTCTTGATTGAGAAAAGAGTAGGTTTTTATTTATTTATTTTTATTTTTTATTTTTTATATATAAATAAATAAATAAAGAATAATGTTGTTATTATTATTATTATTTTGTTTATTAAGAAAAGAAGTAAGTGGCTTTCAATTCGGAGCCAGACACGCGGAATTAAGCACATCGATCACTCCCACTTGGCTATATAGTTAGTTTGCACTAAGTAGCAAGCAACTACAAGCGGTCCACAAAAAATGTGACCAATTCGGTGGCCATTGTGCATCTCCACGACATTATAACATCATGAGCGTTTTGTTTACTTTACAGTACTCTTCGTACCAAATATTTGTAGATAGATATAACTCCTTTGTCGACATTTTTATTTATTTCATCTTGATTTTTGGAAAAAATAATTCAACGACATGTAATTTTTAATGTACAAATTAAAATCCTTGAGCTTGACTCAATGAGGTGAAAGGGGGTGGAAAGCCAAGGCATATGAACATTACAAAGACAAAATTGATCGAGTTGGTAGCAGTTGTAAAAGCTCACAACTCCAATGTGAATAATTTCACTTTGTACTTGACGGAGAAAATTGGGTTAGCTTTATATTCTAAATTAATATATAGGCTTTTTAGATTTTGATATCAACAAGGATAGAGTTTTCTGTCAATGGATTATCAAGAGGCCAGATGTAAAGATTTTTATTTATTTATTTATTTAAATCTTTTTCGGCCATTGTCTGCAAAAAATAATTGATTTTAATTAACATCTCTTCGTACAAATCATGGTAATTATACTAGAATTGCCTCTTTTGTTATTTATCCTCAATCCTCAATCCAACACAATTATTTAAGAACTAACTGAATTGGAACAAGTGTTGTAATTGCACAAGCTAAAATGCATTTAACACATTCTAAGTTTGGGGCCACTTCTAAATTTTTCCTAAACTTTAAAACTTGAGATATACACTATCGAATATTACAATTGAATAGTAGAGTATTAAGTGCTGTCTATGGAATTAACAGCATTACAATATTAATTACGAAGAAGTAAATGGCTTCGTAACCAACGGACTACAACAGTCAAAAGAACAAACATGAGCCAATTAATGACCTAAAGGATGTTACTCTGACAGTCAAAAAAGAGTTATAAAGTGGCTTCCAACGACTATACAAAGAAAGGCTATAGAGAAGCCATCACCCACCAAGAGAAAGGCATGCACACCAAAATAACTACAATCTCTTCCTTCCTACTTTCAGCATAAAAATGTTAGAATTGAGATTGGGTACAATAGCTAAAAGTTATTGCACCGTGCAATTAACCATGGTGTGTGAGATAGAGGTGAAAATATAAAGTGTAAAAGTAAAATGGTAAAAAGTTGAGAGTTAAAAATCTTTTCTTAAGAGTTGAGATTAAAAGTGACTTTTGCAATTTTTAATCTCAACTGTTGATGTCCTGTTGCATGGTGCAATAATCCTAGCTATTGTACTAGATCTCAATCCCAAAAGCTATACTAAGAAACTTTCTGATTGAATCATCGAAGGATCTTTGGCTAATGCCACTCCGATATAATTTCCTTTCTTTTTTTTTTTTTTTTTGGTAGGAATCATTACCTCATCCGGTTAGTAGATGAGATCATCGACTGATGACCATTTTTGGCATCATAAACAATGATGTCATGTACCTTTCTTGTCATTAACTATTGCATTTTTAGAGTTACTCCACCTAAAATGACATTACTTTTTTGTCATTGAAAGTGATGTCCTTTCTGGTGGATTAATAGTAAGATTTTAATGGACATTAACAAAGGGGGCACATTAACACATAATAATAATAATAATAATAATAATAATAATAATTGAATGGTATAATTGATGTCTGATGTGAGATATTTTATGTAAGTTGTTACTTCAAATATTATTTGCCCTTTGCAAATATAGTATAACTAGTCGCTAACCTATGTTATGTACCGGAACCTACCTATTTGTGAGGTAAACTAAAATAATTTAAAAAAAATCTTAAATTGATTAAAAAATTACACCATTGCATGATTTTCTTTTATATGACTTCAATTTGTGTTACAATTTGATGAAGAAGTCATTGCTTAAATGTGAAATGGCTTACAAAAAATTTGTGATTAATATTGTTGGGAAATTTAGACCCCGGTTGATAGAATTAACAAGTTGTAAACCCAAGTTATTAATTAGATTTATTATGAATAAAACTTGTTAAAACAAACAAATGTCAATATCATGTCAATATCATGCACAACGGAATAGTAAATAAGTCCAGATATAACAACCTAGGAAAACCAATGAAACAAACTAGTTTTTCACAGTTGAAAACCTAGGGGGAAACTTTCTCAAAAAGAAATTCATTATAGTAAAGAGAAGTTTCAAATCTAATACAAAACTTTTGTCCCCAGACTCTACAATCCTTGTAGATGAATTTACAGCAGAAACTTTCTACCGCTTCAAAACCTCTAAACTCTTTGATATGGAAGAATAATCGTGACATCCGTCATAGACGAGAACGTCAACACAGGTTCAAGTCGACGGTCCAATTGCGGTTAACAGGCAGAGTTAAGCTGACGGGTACAAGGTGAACAGGCTGTGGGCACAAAGCTGACGGTTACATAAACAGCAAAGAAGCTGACGACCACTCGGCTGCTGGAAAGAATGAAGGCTGACGGTTGTAAGGCTGACAATTCCATGAAAATAAGAAACTTGCCCACCACGTATAGGGAGATTGCTTGTACTCCACGACTAGTATCCGGGTCCTATTAGGAAAGGATCCCGTAATTTACGCTCATAAGGGATTCCTATAAGGAAAGGACTTCTGCTTCAAGGAAAAGGGTCAACCCTCAACTACTATAAAAGCTCCAATACCCTCACACATCAAGGTACGCAAATAACACCCTCTCTAGCACTCTAGAGTTGAAAAAAGTTCTAACTTGACCTTCGGAGGGTATTTGGCCGACACCACACCGGTGCTCTCTGTTAGGTCATCTCCTTTTTTGTCTTGCAGGTGCTGTTCCGAGCGTGTGAGGACCGTGTGGCTCACTGGTGAGATTTTCGGCATCATCAGTTGGCGCCGTCTGTGGGAAACGCGCTGTCAAAGCAATTAAGCCACACTATCGTTTCCTGGACTAAAGGGTTGCATGGTACTCACTCGTTCAATGGCAACTACCAATGACGTACAAGGAGAGGAACCACCCGCAACTGCCCTCGAGAGGCAAGTTCGGACTCTTGGCGTCGCCGTAGAGCGTCTGACCAAACGGAACCTCGACTTGGAAGAACAGCTTCGCCAGAAGGATGCGGCGCAACACGGCCAACCTGAAGACCAGGAAGAGAATAGCGCTCCAAGAGGGAACCAGGAAAGACCTGAAGGCAGCCGCGCCCCAAGCAGACTAGAAAGGCCGCCCGCAAGCATGCCATCCCTCATGGATGCGGCTCCACCACAAATCGCCGCCGAAATGCAGGCAATGAAGGAGCAGATGGAGGTTATGATGAACGCCCTCAAAGGGAGAGTTTCTAGTAATCTTGACGACCTCGTGAACCGTACCGACTCACCCTTCACTATCGCCGTAAACTCCTTCCCCTTACCCCACAAGTTTCGCATGCCGAATATAGATAGCTATGACGGAGTGAAGGATCCTCTCGACCACTTGGAGACTTTCAAGACCCTGATGCATCTTCAGGGAGTAGCGGATGAGATCATGTGTAGGGCCTTCCCCACAACACTTAAAGGCCCCGCGAGGATATGGTTCAGCCGGCTGATGCCCAACTCTATCAGCACCTTCAAAGAGCTAAGCGCCCAATTCACCACGCATTTCATTGGAGGACACAGGTATAAGAAGTCCACAGCATGCCTAATGAGTATCAAGCAAAGAGAGGACGAGACGTTGCGATCCTACATAACGCGTTTTAACAAGGAAGCGCTGTCGGTCGACGAGGCCGACGATAAAATACTTGTCGCAGCATTCACAAACGGGTTACAAAAAGGCAAATTCTTGTTCTCTCTATACAAGAACGACCTGAAGACCATGTCAGAAGTGCTCTACAGGGCCACCAAGTATATGTATGCCGAGGACGCACTGCAGGCCCGAGAAGAAAAGCCAAGAAAAAGGGAGAGGCAGGAGGACGCACGGTCGGACCAGGGAAGGAAAAGACCCAGAACGGGGGATCGAAGAGACGAAAGACGATCTAAACCTCCAGGAGGGAGATTCGCGAGCTTCACTCCGCTCACCGCCCCAATAGATCAAGTCCTAATGCAGATTAAGGACGAAGGAACTCTGACCTTCCCCGGAAAACTGAAGGGGGATCCGAATAAGCGTTCCAGAGACAAGTACTGCTGCTTCCACCGAGATCACGGTCACGACACAGCCGAATGCTACGACTTGAAGCAACAAATCGAGGCCCTGATAAGACAAGGGAAGTTACAGAAGTTTGTGAGCAAGGAAAGAACAGACCAAGCGCCTCAGGAGCACCCACCTCCGCGTGGCCATGATCATCCCAGGCCTCCCATTGGCAATATACGAATGATCGTAGGAGGGATGGCCACCAGACCGTCAAAAAGGGCTCGAAAGACACACCTCCGGATGGTCCAAAACGTCCAAGTGGCGGGCCCAGTGCGAAACATAGCCCAAACGAAAAGCCCCGTGATCGAGTTCTCAGAAGAAGATGCGCAGCGTATCCACCACCCGCACGACGACGCACTTGTCGTCAGCCTACAGGTCGGGGACTACAACTTGCATCGGGTATTAGTCGATAACGGAAGCTCGGCAGACATTTTATACTACCCGGCGTACCAGCAAATGAAAATCAGTAAGGAGCAACTGGTCCCGACGAACGCTCCGCTTGTCGGTTTTGGAGGCGCAAAGGTGTTTCCGTTAGGCGCAGTCACGTTGGGTGTGACCGCAGGCGACTACCCCCAACAAATCACGAAGGAGGTAACGTTCCTCGTGGTTGACCATTCATCCGCCTATAACGCCATCATAGGACGGCCCACCCTCAACGCATGGAAAGCAGCAACTTCAACTTATCACTTAAAGATTAAGTTCCCGACAGAACACGGAATCGGAGAACTACGTGGAAACCAGATTGCCGCACGAGAATGCTATGTGGCCATGATGGAGATGGACGATCACCTCCAAACCATGAACATAGAAGAGCACCGGAGCGCGACAGAGCCGGCTGAGAGGCTTGAGGAGATACCTCTAAACGACTCCGTACCTGACCAGACAACTAGGATTGGGACCCTTGCAAGTCCCGTCACTCGGCAAGCGCTTGTAACATTCCTCAAGGAGAATCGAGACGTATTCGCCTGGAGTCACGAGGATATGCCAGGAATAGATCCTTCCGTCATGGTACATAGGCTAAATGTGTCGCCATCTTTTCCACCCATCCGACAGAGGAAGCGGGTCTTCGCCCCGGAACGAGATCAAGCCGTAGCCGAGGAAGTCCGCAAGCTGCAAGAGGCCAATTTCATTAAAGAAGTGTACTACCCCGACTGGCTAGCAAACGTGGTGATGGTCAAGAAAGCTTCCGGGAAATGGAGGATGTGTGTAGACTTCACCGATTTGAACAAAGCGTGTCCTAAAGACAGCTACCCCCTCCCAAGGGTCGACACTCTGGTAGACTCCACAGCTCAGCACCAGCTATTAAGCTTCATGGACGCTTTCTCCGGCTACAACCAGATCAAGATGCACGAGGACGATCAGGAAAAGACGTCCTTTGTTACCAGCCAGGGCCTATTCTGCTACAAGGTAATGCCGTTTGGTTTGAAAAACGCAGGCGCAACTTACCAAAGGCTTATGAACAAAATGTTCGCACAACAGATCGGGAGAAACGTCCAGGTATATGTCGATGACATGTTGGTTAAGAGTCAAAGGGAAGAAGATCATTTAGAAGACCTCAGGGAAACATTCGACACCCTCCGCTCTAACAACATGAAGCTCAATCTAGGAAAATGTGCCTTTGGGGTAACGGCAGGAAAATTCCTAGGATTCATGGTGTCCCAGAGAGGCATCGAGGCCAATCCGGACAAGATCCGGGCTATAATGGAGATGGCACCACCAAGAAATGTGAAAGAAGTACAAAGCCTCAACGGCAAGATAGCAGCACTAAACAGGTTCGTCTCCAGAGCGACAGACAAGTGCCTACCCTTCTTTCGCATATTAAAAAGGTCTTTCGAATGGACCGATGAATGCCAGCGAGCGTTCGAAGAATTAAAAGCTTACCTCTCTTCCCCACCACTGCTGAGTCCCTCACAGCCAGGAGAAGAACTCTTTCTTTATCTCGCCGTCTCCCCGGCCGCCGTCAGCGCCGCCCTGATCAGAGAAGAAGAGAAGATACAGAAACCCGTGTATTACATCAGTCGGGCGCTGCACGGAGCTGAAGAAAGATATCCACCCCTAGAGAAACTTGCCTTTGCACTAGTTACGGCGGCACGCAAGCTGAAGCCATATTTTCAAGCTCACACAATAGCGGTCTTAACCGACAAGCCTTTGCGACGGGCCATGAGCAACCCTGAGGCGGCCGGGCGCTTGACACTTTGGGCCATAGAGCTAAGCGAATATGACATCCAATATCGCCCGCGCACCGCTATCAAGGGGCAGATCGTGGCAGACTTCATAGCTGAATTCACGAATGGCGAGGACGAGGGGGCAGAGGAATCCCCAGAGTGGAGTATACACGTGGATGGATCTTCCAACAGACAAGCCGGTGGGGCCGGCATCGTGCTACAGTCACCAGAAAGAGACACGGTAGAATGTATGGTCCGTCTCGCCTTCCCCACCACCAACAACGAGGCAGAATACGAAGCTTTGATAGCAGGGCTCGACCTCGTTAGGGCAGCAGGAGCCGAGAAGGCAATTGTTTACTGCGACTCCCAAGTCATAGTTAACCAGATAAGCGGGGAGTACGAATGCAAAGGCGAAAGAATGAAGAAGTATCTGGAGCAAGCGAAGAGGAGAATAAGCGAGCTGGAGGTCAAAATTATGCAAATCCCCCGGGGGGAAAACGAGCAAGCCGACCGCTTAGCCAAAGCCGCCTCTGCCGAGCACATGATCGCCACTGGAAGTGCACTCTCCTTCACGCAGCTCTCTCCACTCATCAGTGCGGCCGACATACAGGAGCTCGACCCCCAGAATGACTGGACTACACCATTAACCTCCTTTTTGAAAAGTAGCATATTACCAAATGATAAGGAGGCAGCAAGGAAACTGAAGGTTCAAGCGGCAAGATTCGTTCTAATCAAGGATGTATTATACAAAAGAGGTTTTTCTCGTCCCTACCTACGATGCTTGGGCCCCGAAGAAGCGGATTACGTCATGAAGGAAGTCCACGAAGGAGTCTGTGGAAACCACTCCGGATCAAGGTCGCTAGTACACAAGCTAGTACGAACCGGGTACTTTTGGCCAACAATGCAGAAGGACGCCGAAGCTTATGTGAAGGCTTGTGACAAATGCCAAAGGTTTAGCAACATCATCAGGCAACCACCCGAGGAGTTAACCCCAATAACGGCACCATGGCCATTCGCTCAGTGGGGATTAGACATTATGGGACCATTCCCCACTGCAATACGACAACTGAAGTTTTTAGTTGTCGGTATCGACTACTTCACCAAATGGGTAGAAGCGGAAGCACTGGCCACCATCACAGAGAAAAACATAAGGAGCTTCGTTTGGCGATGCATCATATGCAGGTTTGGCATTCCAAGAGTCTTAGTCTCAGACAACGGGAAACAGTTCGACAACGACTCCTTCAGGGACTTCTGCTCACAGTTAGGGATACGGAACCACTACTCCTCCCCCGCTCACCCCCAAGCCAATGGGCAGGTCGAAGTTACAAACCGGTCCTTGTTAAAAATCATCAAGACCCGGCTCGAGGGGGCAAAGGGCATATGGGCTGAAGAGTTGCCAAGCATACTATGGGCGTACAGGACGACAGTAAGGACACCAACAGGAGAAACACCGTTCCGATTGACGTACGGAAATGAAGCGGTCATCCCAGCCGAAGTCGGTCTCACAAGCTACAGGGTGCACAACCACGACGAAGAAAGGAACGACGAAGCCATACGTTTGCAGCTCGACCTGGTGGACGAAGTCAGGATGGCAGCAGAACAAAGGCTCGCGCGATACCAGGATCGCATGGCCAAGAATTACAACTCCAGGGTCAGACACAGAAACTTCCAGGAAGGAGACCTTGTTTTAAGAAAGGTAATGGGAGCAGCAAGAGACCCCATTCAAGGAAAGCTCGGCCCGAATTGGGAAGGACCCTACCGAGTTACGGCATGGCAAAGGAAGGGCACCTACCATCTAGAGACTCTGGACGGACGAAAGCTCCCGCATCCATGGAACGCGGAACACCTACGAAAGTACTACCAGTAGGAGCAGCAGCATCTTTCTTTTCAAGACTTTTTCAATTACCTTTTTAAGCAATAAGCCCAACGGGCAGTTCTTTTCTACTTATGTTTTTGCTAAAATAAGCCCAACATGGGCAGATTTTGTTCCTAGACTACCTTTTATATTTATGCATAACAATGAGAGTTTACTCAAAGACAAAATTTTTACTTACAAACATGAAGTTAAAAGCTGACGGTCCAAAAATGGACGAACAAAAAAAACAGCCGACGGTCTAAAAAAGACCAAGTCCAAAAGGACGATAGGCTGACGGTCTTAATGACCAATCCACAAGCTGAAAGGCTGACGGTCCAAAAATGGACGAACAAAAAAACAGCCGACGGTCTAAAAAAGACCAAGTCCAAAAGGACGATAGGCTGATGATCCTAATGACCAATCCACAAGCTGAAAGGCTGACGGTCCAAAAATGGACGAACAAAAAACAGCCGACGGTCTAAAAAAGACCAAATCCAAAGGACGATAGGCTGACGGTCTTAATGACCAAATCTATAAGCTGAAAGGCTGACGGTCCAAAAATGGACGAACAAAAAGCAGCCGACGGTCTAAAAAAAAAAGACCAAGTCCAAAGGACGATAGGCTGACGGTCTTAATGACCAAACCTACAAGCTGAAAGGCTGACGGTCCAAAAATGGACGAACAAAAGGCAGCCGACGGTCTAAAAAAAAAAAAAAAAAAAAAAAAAAAAAAAAAAAAAGGGGCAAGTCCAAAGGACGATAGGCTGACGGTCTAAATGATCAAATCCACAAGCTGGATTGCCATAAAACTGACGGTCCAAAAATGGACGAACCAAAAACAGCCCACGGTCTAAAAAGGCCAAGGGAAGACAGGTTGATGGTTTAAAAGACCAAGTCCACAAAATGGTTGACTAAAAGGGCGACGGACTAAAAACAGCCAAGTCCAAGGATGGACGAAAGGCTGACGGTCTGATCTACAAACTAAAAATAACCCGTCCAAAATTATACAAGAAGCTGACAATCTATAATCGGTCAAGTCTAAAAAACAGGCGAAAGGCTGACGGCCATAAGGCAGATAACCTCGTCACAAGACGACGGGATTTTACTGAAACTCTACAATCATTTAAGGCAAAATGGTCAAAAGCTGACGGGCTCGTTAGAAACTAACCGACGGTTTAGTAAAACTGACGGCCCAAAAAAAAAAAAAAAAAAAGTAATAAGGCCTGCAATCTTTGTTTCAAAAACATGCAACAAAACCAAGCAAGATAAGCCACAAACAGGTAATGAAGAGCTGACGAAATTTGGGCGACGGATGTGCTCTCTAGGAATCAGGTAAATGAAATAGTGAAAATGAGAGGAGGGGGCCACATATATATATGAATTAAACGCACGGAAAACGAAGCCACGCCCGCGTACCAACACGGGGCCAATCCAAGCGCGCCACCTGTCCCAGCATTTAATGACAGCAGCAATTATTTTTCTGATCAAACGGTTAGCGACGGAAGAATACTCCATAAACCCGTCTGGTATGGCTGACGGGCATATGGAGTAGGGGGCAACTGATATGGAAGAATAATCGTGACATCCGTCATAGACGAGAACGTCAACACAGGTTCAAGTCGACGGTCCAATTGCGGTTAACAGGCAGAGTTAAGCTGACGGGTACAAGGTGAACAGGCTGCGGGCACAAAGCTGACGGTTACATAAACAGCAAAGAAGCTGACGACCACTCGGCTGCTGGAAAGAATGAAGGCTGACGGTTGTAAGGCTGACGGTTCCATGAAAATAAGAAACTTGCCCACCACGTATAGGGAGATTGCTTGTACTCCACGACTAGTATCCGGGTCCTATTAGGAAAGGATCCCGTAATTTACGCTCATAAGGGATTCCTATAAGGAAAGGACTTCTGCTTCAAGGAAAAGGGTCAACCCTCAACTACTATAAAAGCTCCAATACCCTCACACATCAAGGTACGCAGAATAACACCCTCTCTAGCACTCTAGAGTTGAAAAAAGTTCTAACTTGACCTTCGGAGGGTATTTGGCCGACACCACACCGGTGCTCTCTGTTAGGTCATCTCCTTTTTTGTCTTGCAGGTGCTGTTCCGAGCGTGTGAGGACCGTGTGGCTCACTGGTGAGATTTTCGGCATCATCACTCTTCAATATATGAACACCATCATTTTGTACAGATTCCAGTATGTGACTAACTCCAGCAACTGGAGGATGTTGTTGGTTGCAAAGTTCTTCACTTCATCAACAATGAAGATTAAGAAGTATTTGATTACAAAACCTTAAGGCGCAAAAGACACAGTAACTTCTTGCAAAGAGAATAAGGCACTAGGTCACTTTCTGCATGTGTTCTTCATATATAACGACCTTTAAAATATGTCTTATATATGACTAGCATTGTGAGAAAAGAAACCCTACACATACATGTCAGCTAGGGCCAAAAATCAGATATAGAAATTTTGATTTCGTAGATCTCGACAGATTCAGATTTTATCGAGATTCTGTCGAGTTTTGTTCTTAAATCTCGATTGATACTATTTTTGTTGAGATATCTATCAAGATTTAATGAACAACTTTTCTTCACTTATTTCTTGGTCCAATCTTCTTGACTTTAATACTTGACTTGAACTCTTATTTCTTGAAGTACTAAACCCATCCTAGATCTACCCAATTACAAGTAAAGTGCATTTTGTCAATGGATTAGCTAATTACATAAAATATGCCCTTGACTTATATAGATTACCAAACATTCTCAAATAATTCTCACTCATCTTTTCATTAATGCAAACCACCTAGAAAATACATTAGGTCATGCACTCTTATAAATTTTTATGGATTTTAAAAAAAGAAAAAGAAAAACCGTATTCATCACTTCATCACTCTCTTAATTTGTACATTACCAAATCATGGATTGTCTTTAATAATATTCTTGACAAAACGTAATTTAGCATTAGTATAGGATATGAAGAGCCACTCAAACGGAAAAGTGCTTTAAGCCCCATATAAGTGCGTTTTGAAAAAAAGAAAAAGAAAAAAAAAAGAGTTTTGTACTAAGAAAAAAAGAAAAGAAATTTGACCCTAAAATAATAAAAGAAGAGGTCATACCTCTACTTGGCTTAGAAAATAAATATTGGGGTTTGCATTGCTTTTATAGTGTTTATAATTAATCTCTCAAATTTTGAGATAAATTATCAACGTTTGAGTTTGAGTTTAAGTTGGACTTGTTAGAAAGATAGAGTTTTACTTCTTTTTAGTTTGGACTTTGGCTGTTGATGTCAAAGATTAGTCTTCCTCGGGTTGAAGTTGATATTGTTAATTAAAAAAGTGAAATAATTTTGTTTAAAAAAATGATAATAATGTGGCAAGCTCTGGAGAGGTCAATAAAAAGTTAAAGACTTCAGTTATATATACATATATATATATATATATATACTAGTTGCTAACCTGTCCAATGCATAGGACTATATAACTCTATCTGTACATGCTTGGGGAGGATGCAAACTGCCGGAACGAAATTTTTGTCATCCCCATTAGCGTTGAAGTACTTAAAGATACGTTCATAGGTACCTTTTGCATTTAAAAAAATTCTTAATTTTCAATAGAGGCTCACCAAAATAGGAAGTGACACAATTTTTTATTCAGAGCCGTTTACAAAGCAATAATTAAGTATAAAAATGTGCAATATTTTTGCCCTACCAAAAGTGCAAAGGAAACTAAAAACGCAATATATATATATATATATACACACACACTACCATAAGTGCAAGGCAAACTAACTATGCAAGAGTAATTTTTTGAGCATAGTTTTAGGAGGCACAGATCCTAGCCGTCCAAATGATCTCTGCCACGACAATGACATTGGTTATCAGCTAAGGCTATTTAATCCATTCCGTATTCTCTAAATACTCATACACAAAATTGGGGAAAGGTAAAATTTGAGTTCAAAATCCCAATTCTATCAAAATCACATATGAAACAACAATGAACTCAATTAAAAAAAAAAAAAAAAAGTCTATTTCTCTTATTTACCTCACACTTTCTCAATAGCCAAACAATAAAACAATATAATAAAACTCAACTTTGAGGCTCTGTTCTATTTAAACCAATTTCAATTTGAATTTTAATCCATATCAATCAAAGAAAATTGAAACTTGAAAAAGACCATATAAATAAATGTTGAAGATGCAATACCTTGTCATATAATGTCTTTCAAATCAACTTTTTTGTAGTTTCATGTAGATCTGAAACACAAAGAGAACTAAAATAGTTTCATGGGTCAAATAATTTGGTAAATGTTAACGGATGTCCTTAAGGTAATGGTTAACAATTCATTTAAAGAAAGTTTTTATGGAAAAAGAAATAAAAGTAATTAATATTTTGACAACTTTTTTCATTTTCCATAAAAGTTGTGTCAAAACTTTCTTAAAATGGATTTTAACCATTGTCTTAAAGGCATTCGTTAGCATAACACTAATTATAAATATTCAAGCAATAACATTAATTACCAAAATACAACAGCAATTCACAGAATAAAAGAAACACAATAAATATATAAAAAAGCACATCCATGAAGGGTAAGGCCACAATCACCATCATTACCAACTGTTAGGGATACATTTATGTAATTGGCTAATCTTTTGACAAAACGTACTTTACTTGTAATTGGGTAGATCTAGGATGAGTTTAGTACTTCAAGAAACAAGTGTTCAAGTTAAGTATTGTAGTCATGCAAGTCTGACCAAGAAACAAGTGAAGGAAGTGCTGTTCTTTAAAGCTTGATAGCAATATTAACAAAAAGACTTCTATCAAGTTTTAATGTTGAAGCTCGACAAAAGCTTGACATAAGCTATATCTGTCGAGAATTACGAAATTAGATTTTCTAGATATAATGATACGCATATTCCTATGTACTTATGTAGAGTTTCATTTCTCATAACCTTAGACATATATAAGGATAATTTTAAGGGCCGTTACAAAGTGATGCAAGAACAATACGTGCATTGTGTGACTGGAGGTAGAAATTGCTCTAGTTCATCATTCTCTCTAAAGAAGCTACTGTATCTTTATGCCAAGGGTTTTCATTGTTGACGAATTAAAGAACTTCGCAACCAACAATCTTTTTCAAGTTGGTGGAGTTAGTCATGTATTGGGATCCATGCACCATTGATTAGTTACATACTGAGATTCGTGCATTGAATGGATAGATTACCGCTACAATATAAGTCCAATTGGATATTTGGGTAAGGGTTCAACTATAGGTTGGTATTTTGGGATAGGCCAAAGGGTTTGGTAAGATTCCATATACTTGTAACCGCTTGCGATTGATAATAGTGGATTCTCGGAAGTGGTGACCTTAAATTCATCTGGTGAGGTTTTGTCTCGGTGGTTTTCCCCATTTGTAAACAAATTACCTGTGTCAAATTTAATTTCCATTGCATTTTTTTATTTAGTGATTTGTTTGTGCTACCACTCTATTGCATGTAATTTGACTAGTTAATTAACTTGGGTAATTAATTAATTTGCAAGGGGTCAATTCATTTTAACCCAACAACAACAGCAACCCATTACCTTAAATTCACACACAACCAAATCCACAAACGCATTTTAGACAAAAAAATCAACTACATATTCACACCACCACTCCCCCAAAACACAAAACAATCCACCAAATAACAACCCAATTCCTAGAAACTAAAATAGAAACAAACCCAGAAGCACAAATGAGTAACACTAACACATTATATATACTTGCACTGAGGTTTCTAATGCTCGGCAACCACCACGTACAATGCCATTAATAAACTTTCTTTTTTCTCTATTTTACAAACACAAAACCAAATACTTTGGCTGCATCCATTATCTCTAGCTTTCTTTTAGCATTTACTTCATCTATAGTTCCCATAGAAATCTCAACTATGTTGCCACAATCCATTAAAAAAACATTATTAATCACGAAAAATTTTAATGAAGTCCATATATTACCTTGTAGAGAGGTACATAATAGTCACATATCCAACTTCATAAGATCTATACATTGCTATAGATTCTGCAATTTTAAGCACAATCTATATTAGTAGGAAATTATCTCAAATTCAAACTAAATTAACCAATTTTTTTTAGAGAGATAAAGAGAGAGGGAACATGTGATACTAATGAATCTTCCAAGTACTTAATTGGACTATATCAGTTGCTATCATCCAAGTTCTTGACACGTATAACTGCAGAATGAATCAAGACGTTTGGTTGTTATATTTTTTAGAAGTGTAAATGTTTGTTTGTAGATTCCAGCCACTGTTGCAAGTGTACTCTTAACTGATAAATTAGGAAGATGACCACTTTTATTGGTAAGAATGGCAAAGGATATATTTTTAAGGCAATTATTTACATCATCAATTAATTGTTAATGAAGTCACGACATGTGCTTCAGTTGCTTCCTTTTGGGCATGTCATTCTTGTTTCAGATTTCTCCCAAATCCAAATTTTCTATATCCTTATTTTTCACCTCTTTTCTATTGTTGTTAGTAAAAGAATCATCTTTGAAAAAAGTAAGTTTATTATGAGTAGATTCTCCACCAGTAGAGCTCACTCCCATTTTGGCATATGAACAAGTATGCAAAAAAATGTATGGAGCAATAATAGCATGATCAAGCAAAAAGAACTAGAAACACAAGATCATGGCAAGGTCAAACAGGCAATCACTATACAAAAGCGATCACTATGCTCATTCTCACAAGGAATGAACATCCGGATATGCAAGATGATAAGCTCATTTGTAGAGTATCATTTGCAAATCCAATACTCAACCAATGTGAAATACACGAAGTATTTGCATCTAGGAACAATCCTACTAGGGCACAAGAGTGTTGTATCAAAGTAAAATGTATGACATTAAACTTCAAGTACACAAGCATAAAGGCTGCATACGCAAGTAACTGCATATGCATGGCACAAACCATAAAAACCTACAAACATGCAATTAAAAAACCCTAAAAGCTTACAAAAGCAACATGGGCACAAACTAGACATGCTACAAAGCATAGACAAAATCATAAAAGAACTACTGAAATTATACTGAAATAAAAACAGAGTATCAAAAACTTTAAACCAAAAGCCGTAAACCAGTTATAAAGACTAAAAGAAACTGAATAAAACCGTCTGAAGAACCAATAACCAATGTTACTAAGTTTCTAAACTATGCTCCCCCTAACGTTGTGCAAGCTCTTCTCTAGCTCCCCCTCAAAATTTTCTCCCCATTTTTGATTGCAATGGCCAAAGGGCTAGAATTGCTCTAACTCTGAATCCGAGCCTTACTTCATAGGTAAGTCTTGTATTTGTGAAGAGAGCGCAGTGATCTGTCCTTAAAGATATGCAAACTGGTCCGCGATGTGCTGTACATGAGAATCCAACACTGTAGACATTTAATCCATTTTAGCTAGATCAAGTTTGCTCAAGCCTCGTGGTTGAGCAGAAGATGATGGCTGTGCAGTTGGCTCTAGAGTCAAGGTGAACCTATCAATCTCCTCCTTTGTATCTCTACCCTCATCTTGCTCAACACGAGGCTGTGGGATGGTATGCACACCAGTCTTAGAGCCCTTGATGTGTGCAGTGCTCCTAGTTAGTGTATGACCACCAATGGGGTAGTCCCTCTGAACAACTGTGAGGCCACTGGGTAGCTTGAGCTTGGCCTTGGCAATCAATCCCATGATCAAGGAGGGGAATGACATCACAGTCCGTGAATTCTGCTTTGTGATGCTCTTCTTCAGGACATGCATGATGTGGCCACAAATGTCAATCTCCTTATGAGTAAAGAGATCATACAAGAATCTTGTTCTTGGAGTAGATAGAGTGGTGAGATTGGTGACCGGATACAGATTGTGAATCATCACATAGCTTAGTGTCCTCATTTCCGGAGAGAATTTGATGGTGTTCATGGATGATTTCTTCGGTTCACCACTAAGGGCTGTAATCATCTCAACAGTAGAGCCCAATCTGTCCTCATATGCAACTGTGATTGGCTGAGATGGAGGACGAGTTTCCAAAAGTCTTGGATGATCTCTGTTGTAATCACAAACTCCTTGTGTCTTACCCAGCACTCAATACAGTCTCTGTTGACAGTGGCATTTGAGAAGAACTCCCTGATAATCTCTGAATAAACCACCCCAGTCGGGTTTAGCAGCTTGGTCTAAGTTCTATCTTTGAACACTTTAGGGATGAAAGTGTCCTCAAGAGTCTCTAGTTGAACTACTCTCTCCATGATAATCGTCCTGTCCTTGTAGCAGTCATTGTACTTCATATCCGCTTTCGCGGACTTGAAGTGATCAGAATTAGTGCGTGCACGCTTTGAAGATGGTTTCTTCTTAGCTGCATGCTTGGTGGGAGACATCTGCACAATTTCACAAAGTAGGAAGGGAACAAATGCACAAATACCAAAACAGAGCACACAAACAAAAACTTGATTAGATTCAAGTTAATCCCAAAGCACATGAAAGCTAACCTAAAGAAGATCATAACCAACTCAAGGAACAAGCAACAACATATAAAGCATGGAAAAAATAGGCACAGTGCATGAAAGAAGTAACTGTGCATGTGAGTGTATCTGTGTGCATATGCTGGTGCATGTGTGTGCAGCATGAGATGCATGGGGGTGTGCCTAGAGGGTGCCTAGGTGTATGCCTAGTGAGTGCATCATGAGCAAAGTGTAGGAAACCCATGAACATAGACCAAATCAAGTAAAGTAAGGTTAAACATATGGAAATTAACAAATTGGAACTCACATGAAATAAAACAGGCACAAAAATGTCACTCGGACATTTTATTAAATACCTCATGTGCATAAACACATTCTAAGTATGAGCAATGCATGATCATGGCAAAAACTAGCCTAAATACATGTGAAAATGCCACAAGGGGCCAACATAGATACACAAACATCAAATGGACACAGCCCAATTAAAAGATTTGACAAAACTACACCCAATTTTGAAAACGAACCCAAATTTTCAAAAATCCCCAAATATCAAAACCCTAACAAAAAATCTGCATAATCTAAGCAAAAACATAAAAAGAATTGTTTATGAAACATACCTTGTAGAGGAAAATGTAGAAAAATTGCTTGGATTGAAGGGGATTGAATGGAATAGTGATTTGGGTTGAAAAGAGTTTGAAGGAGTTTGAGCGAGGTAAAAGGTTTTGATTTGAAAAAACTGTCACATTAGGAATATAAAACTGAAAACACGCGTTTTTCGCGGGTTATAGAGTAGTGACACAGTCGCGAATCAATCGCGAAAATGGCCATTGAAGCACAAAAGCTTTCGCGAGAAGCTTTAAGTCGCAAAAGAGTCGCGAGATAGTCGCGAGAGTTTTTGTCTGAATTTTGAAAAAATCCAATTTTTGGCCAAACAGTATTTCGCGAGAAGCTGTTGGTCGCAAGAGAGTCGCGAAAGTTTCTGTGTGACAAGATGAACACATATTTCCCTCAAGCCCTTTTCACGGGAAGCTCTAAGTCCCGAGCTTCTCGCGAAACAGCCCCTGAACCAGTTTTTGAAGTAAAACACAGAAATGCATTTTGAACAAAAAAAAAGTATAAAATCACTTTAAAAAACAAATAAAACACTCAAAAATCTTTTTGGGTTTGATCAACCAGTTTTTGAGCATACACATCACATTTGAACATGTACAATCACACAAATGAGATAGGCATTGATTGAATCAAAGTCTTGTGTGTTGTGTGTGAGTATCAAATGAGGAATAGTTTATAGACCAGAGCAAAGCTTCAATGATCAATTCAATCGAGTCATACACAACTGATATGAAATCAAGTGGACAATCTCCATTATAGAAATGAGTATATATGACCTCCCACACATTGAATATAAAACTTAGAAACTTTTCATTTGGCTTCTGCATAAGGCATAATAATTGGTCCAATTTATTTTGTTTGGACAAGAACATCTCATTTTGAGATTGGTGCTTGAAATTTATGATATTTCAACATTAATGATTAGCCTTTGGTTTTTTGAGCACCTTAAAAAATTAAGAAGAGTCGCTTTCCCTTTTTCCTAGTCAAATACTAGTGTGTGCGATAGGCTTTTGCAGCTCAATATCTCTTTTCATTTGGAGATTTACATTTGGTGAGCTCTTTCTGCAAAACATAAAAATAAAGTGGGAAGAGATATAGACACAAGTCTATGCAGGTATCAAGACTAACAAGACTATTGACCAATTATTCATGACAGGCTTGAAGATCTATTTACAACAGTCACACATAGTGTTCAAGATTTCTTCCACAAAGAATTGAGTGCATATAAGACAAACCACGATCGTAAATGTACTACGCCATAAGTACGAAGGTACTAGGCCAAACTCACATGTGACATACACAAAACAAGTGATCAAACTTTTTGAGATTTTTCAATTTTTATGGGTTTTTGAATTTTTGAACACACTCGAAACAGAATAAGGCAAGTAAAATCAACAAAAACAGCTGGTACAAACCAACCGGATAAAAGAACAACAGCAAAAAGGAAGCAATGCATGAAATGATGCAACAGTAAAAGTCCCTAAACATTGAAAGAATTTATGCACGGACATGTTATAATGCTTATGCATGAATACCCCTCTTCACCCACACATCACGTGCGTTTGGGGTGATATCCTTGACGGATTGGGTACGAGAGTTTAGACTTTCAAACCTTCTGGTGAAACTCTCCAAGCAAGTTGTGAAGGCACCGATCATTTTCATCACATCCATCATACCGGGATCACAATTTTGACTTCTTGGTTGCTTGCCACCCCAAGATCTCATGTCATTTCTCCTTCCTCGGGACCGAGGTGCGCTTGCATTGTTGTCTGATCTCAACTTTTGACAATTGGGTCTGGTATGTCCTTGCAATCCGCAATAATGACACACATAATTTGTTCTGGGACTTCGTTGTGATCTTGGGAGAGATCTTCCTCTAGTTTCATGTCTAGCCATAGACTGATTTCGGGGCTTATTCACCATTCGTTACTCAGCCACATTCTTCCTTTTTACATCCTCATATTTTTCAAGAATGGGCTCTTCAACAACCGTCTCGTTTGCCTTCACAAACTTTACTCCTTTGGTGACTTTGTCTGATGAGCAACTTCCTCCGGTGTATCCCAACCCAAACTTGTTTGAAAAAGGTTTTTTAGATGATATAACATCTTCTAACTTCTGAGAGGAGACTCTCTTTATCTTAGCATGAGCTTACACAACCTCTTGCTCAAGAAATCTCACCTTCGTATATGCTTCAGACGGCTCACCATTTAGTGTCTCAATCTCACACTTAGACTCTTTATATCTGATCAAGCTCACCATTTAATCTTCCTCAGCTTTCTTCATTTTCCTTATAGCTGCCTTGGCTACTCTGGAATACTCTCCGGACTTCTCAAGTAGTAAGGTGTAATTTTCTTGAAGATTAGCTGTATTCTCTTCCTTTTTAGCATATGATTCTTCCACAATCCCAATAGAATCTGAATCAGAATGCTCACCAAGCTCCTTCACAAGTGCTCCCAAATCATCTGATGACTCCACATAAGCAATGGTCATGAAGGCGGAGTAGTTTCCCTCTCCGTCACAGCTCTCTTCCGAGTCAGAATCAGAAGTTTCTGAATCACTGAGCGATGTGGCATAAGCCTTGCCTTTTCCCCTTAGAAAATTTGGACACTCCTTCTTTAGATGTCCATGGCCATTACACTCATAGCAAACAATGTCTGAAGAAGGTTGAGAATCCTTCCCTTCTTTCCTCGTAAAATTTTTCCTATCACCTCTTGAAGATGAAAATTTCCCTCTGTTGAATGGTTTTCCACTGTTCTTCATCTTCAAGAATTTTTGGAAGTTTTTTGCAAGATATACTACTTCCTTCTCCACTCCATCTTCTTTGGAAGAAACATCCATTCTTTCGGTGATGGTTTTAAGAGCAAGCGATTTACTCGTCTTATGGGAAGGTAGTCCAAGCTCATACGTTTGAAGTGATCCAATGAGCTCTTGGATCTAAATTTCATCTAGATCCTTGCTTTCCTCTATGGCTGTGACTTTTGCCCGGAAGCTCTTCGGTAAGGACCTTAAAATTTTTCTCACCACCTTAGTATCTTCAATCTTCTCCCCAAGATTGAATTTAGCAATTACAATTTCATTGAGCTTCCCATAGAATGAATCAAATGGTTCATCATCCCTCATCTTGAGCTCTTCAAATTTTGTGGTAAGCATCTGAAGCTTTGTGTTCTTAACTTTCTTCGTACCTTTATATGTCGTCTCCAAAATTCCCCAAGCTTCCTTAGCTACTGTCATATGAGAGATCCTGTGGAATTCATCAGGAGACATACCACAAAAAATAGCATCTAACGCTTTACTATTAGCCTTGGCTGTTGTGAGAGTTGCCTTATCCCAAGTGGACTTAGGATCCGTCGGCTTGGTCCAACCAATCTCAACCGCATCCCAAATGGTATCATCCATAGAGCATAAAAATGCTCTCATTCTAACTTTCCAGAAAGCATAATTGTTCCCATCGAAAAATGGTGGAACATTGAGCGATTGAGACCGGTCCATCTCAAATAGGGTCAAGGATCACACTCAGGTATTTAAACCACAGTGAGTGTACCCGTTCTAATACCAATTGAAAGCTCGAAAATGTGTTGAAAATACAAGAGCAATTTAGACCCCCAATTAAAATTACGGCTTGATAGATTTTACACTAACTTAATACTAAGTGCGGAATAGTGTAAATGCGAGCAGATAACCAAATAAGCTACTCTAAACCATAAACTAAGCAATACAGCAGTATAATAAAAAATAAAAGAGTAGGGAAAAAAGATGCAAACACAGAAAACACCGAAACGTGTTTTCAAAGAGGAAACCGAAGAACTCGGTAAAAAACCTCTCCGCCGCCCTTCAAGCGGAAATCGATTTAATAGAAAATTAGTTGGGATACATGGGTTAGCAAGAGACCCTCCAAGCCTAATCTACCCGATGCACCTAAGCCCTCCAAGCTCCTACTCCAACAAGGCTTCTTGGAACCGTGTCTTGTCTAGCTCTCCAGGTCCTGCAACAAGCTCTATGTTGCATCTGCCATTCTAGGCCTCTTCCAATACTTCCCAGTAGCACCAAAACATCACTCAACACACTCAAAGGGTAAGGTAAGTGTTTGGGCTATCAACCTCTCAATGGTATAGAAATGGAAAGGGAAGAGTTGAGAAAATAGCACAAGCAAGTGTATAGAGAAAGGTGGGGATGACAATCTCTAATTCCCAATGTGTTTGGCTAAGGTTTTCTCTCTGAAGATTTGCTTAACATTTATGGGTAATGAGGGTATATATAGGATAGGTGCAAAATGTGTGAGTCAGTCAGTACAGGCTGGCAGAACAGATTGTCTCGCAGGTGTCTCGCGGGAAGGCCTTACCCGTGAGATACTCGTGAGACACAATTGTCTCCACTTGCCCTAACTCTTCGCATTCCAGCATGTGCATGGCACATGTTTCACTTTGCGGGAAGCTAAGTTGCGACATACTCGCGAGAATCCTTCAGCCTCCAAATGTTTGAGTCTTCACACACTCTCTCTATCACACAACCCTTACAACAAATCCCACAATAAATACAGGGTATAAACGATTGAAAATAATTATAATCAAATTTGGCACGGAATAAAAGCCAACAAAATATATAGTTGTAAATAACAACTTTACAATAACATATAACCTTTGAATTCTACAACAAAGAAAAGAAAGCGTACCTTGATTCAGTGAAATTCAAAAACAAAACTTAAAAATCCCTTAAATCTTCATTCCAATTCCACATGGTGCCCAACATGAGTGGTCTCTCAATCAATTCTTGTGTACGTTGATTTTCTTTTGGAAAGTGTATTTCCAAGATCTTGTAGAGAAAAACTGTTTTTCTCTTCTTGTAATCATTCGTACATAACTAACTATCTTGGCAGTTACTTTATTTAATAACTCTTATCAAATAAATAATTGATTATCTAATTGGGTTAGCCTTTTGGGCCAGCCTAATTGAGCTTAAGTGTGTGGCTTGGGTTTGGACCAAAAGGACTAATAAGGCTTTAGCTCCAATGGGCCTTAGACTTATCTGTCAACTCTTGACAAATCTAAAGTTGTCATTAATTATATAGAAAGTACCACTATGGAAATATAATTGCACTCTAAGTCTTATTAATAAATTATATCCCAATACTCTAATATGATATCTTGACCCCTCCTTAAAATATCCATAGTGAACAAAATCATAATGAACTGTCACTTTGTAAATAACTATTTTATTCCTTGAGTTCCAGTTTAATCTTTTAGTTATTCATATTTCTAAAATCTAATTTCATAAAATATGAACTTTAGTAACTCTTTACTAAAGTGGCTAGCCCTGAATAACTAGTTTCATTAAACTTATCTTAAGAGGATATTTCGTGTCTCTATAGAAAGAGATTATGGATTCCATTTTGAGAATATGTGTTTCCTCAACACTACGTGTGGTTACCTAACTTACTGAGGTTTTAACCGTTAAACTAGATCTTACTCCAAATATATCAAAGTAACTTGTATTTCATAATGGGGTTCACTATCCTCTCAGGATTGAGAGTCTATGAAATTAGAAGTCGTGAGATTAATTATTCAAGTGACAGTTGTTAATTGAATAATTAATCTTATAGCAATCCAGTTCAATATGTCTTACACACTTAAGACATAAAACACATGAACTAGAAGTCTCCACTTCCATTATCAAAACAAACCATCTTAGTTGATCCGTTATAGTTTTCGAAGATGAAACATTCAATTTTATCACCGACTACGAACTATATTTTAAGTTTACAAGGAACTTGTGATTTATATCTTCTGTAACTAAATCACATAAATCACATACAATGCATCTCAAGGACTATGATAAAATCTTATTAGTTCATTTATAAATAGTCTCATATAATTAAATAATTTAATTATTTATAACATACCGATAAATTAAATTTTAGGGCATAAACCCTAACAATACCGTGATGTTATAGTTCATAATATAATATATTAAAATTGATAAGATGTTTATGGTTATTGTAAATTTAATAATATTATAAACAATAAATTTATAAAATTATGAACTATCAGATTTTTTATAATTTATTCACCAATGATGGATAATTACCAATCAAAGTGAGATGCTTATCCACAAATTAGCTTTGCAATGCCTCATCTCTCCTTTGCACCATTCTTCCTCATTCATTGGGCCATTAATCTCTTCTTTTATTTATTTTCCCTATATTAATATTCATGTGTCAAAAGAAAAATCAAAGTTCATATAATATCCCAAAACAGTATAGTGGAACTAAAACAATTCCAAATAGTTTATTAGACAGTAAAAATGGGTTAAACTCAACACAGATCAAGCCAAACAAAGCACTGCAAGTACTTGCTTCATTCATAACAAGTACTTGCAGTAGAAAGAGCATAAAGGAAACATTTATTAGAAAAAAAATTAATAGCAAAGCTATAGTTTGTTCCACAATTGACAAATTATCTACCAAAACCTATGAAGTAATCCACAATGGACAAATTAATTAACAAAGCAAAAGTCACAATTCACCTATGTATCTGAAAAAACCCTTCACAATTGATTAAGCTTCCATTTACTTGTGCTTCACTGTTTTGTTCTCCTTAACACCCAAATAGATGCTTAATTAAAAATTTTGAGAATATAATCCAACATGCAAAACCCAAAAATGTCCCTAAAAAATCACAAACTTTGTCATCCATAAAAAATAAAAATAAATCTGGGTATCCATAAACTTGGTCATTAAAAACATGAAATTGAAGCTCTAATCAACCACTAATCTATCCAAACCTACTGTATTTGAAATTTCAACTAAAAAATTTCTCAAATTTTAATCACATACACAAACCAAAATTCAATAATATCAATAAGAAAAATCAACTAGTACATCCAATTCCAAAGAAACCAATATTGAGAAAAACTCATTCTCAGCATCTTTTCATTTGTGCCCTTCTTTTCATTTTTCTCATCATTCAACCTTAATCAAAACCAATAACCCAAATGCCTAAATTAAAGACCATCAACCCAATAACCCATATACCTAAATGAAAGACACTCAACCCAAAATAACAAAACTTAAATCATATTTAACACCAATTTTTCTTGTCTAAAAATACTTGCACTGTAGTGGTTCTGGTAGTATATGGGTGAAGGATAGGTTTAAGGTGGGGTGATGGTTTGACATGGTGGCAGCCCTTAGATCTCTCTCTCTCTCTCTTTGCCACTGACAGAAAGAGAACTGAACGGTTAGGGTTTTTGTTTTTAAGAAAGATAGAGAGAATGGCTAAAATTTTCAAAGGATCTCACTGAACTTGTTGAAGGAGAAGGAGAAGTAGAATCAAAAGGGAAGTGAGAGCATTTGAAATTTGAGATGTGTAAGGTTTGTATAAAACTTATAAGAGGATTCGGGTAATAAGTCTGGAAAACGAATTAGAAGGAGTCGAGTAACAAGTCTAGAAACAAAATAGTTTAATGCAATCTCTTTTAAACTAGGTCATTAATATAACAGCAAATGACTAACAGAAAGTCCTTTTGATAACCAATTCTAAATCAAAACCATAATTATAAATCTAACACAATAACTTTAATCAAAGCCAACCTAAACTGGACCCAAAAACCAAAATTTCACTCCATTTACAAATAAATAAAGAGAATAGGCCAGGGCAAAAATCCGAAAATTAAATTAAAAACATCACTAACCATTCCTTAAAGCACCGAGAGACAAAGCCTTGGTAGAATTTTTTCTTCTATGGTGTTTCCCTATAAAAAATAAAAAAATAATACCCCTAAATCTATAATTGTAGATTTGGAATTGAAATCTATAATTGTAGCAGACCCTAATTATGAACCCCCAAATCCCAAAATTAATACCCCAAATCGAAAATTTAGTAGTTTTCCTAGTGTCCTTATTTGTTTTCTCAATTTCCTACGAACATTTAAGCCTCAAAGTTATTTTGGAAACAAAAACTACAAATTATTCATAAGCAAATATATTAGGATAACAACAAAAAAGGAAGAGAATAGTGAAGATTGTACCGGAAAATTTTTAGGGCAACACTCATTTGGATTGGATGTAAGGAAACTAGAAAGGGACCTTCTCATTAATCCAGGATGACTATATGACTTTACTTACTTTTGAGTAGCGAATGTCTCTGCACATATTTGTTATGGACATATTTTCTATAATTGGCTAATCCTTCGACAAAATGCACTTTACTTGTAATTGGGTAGATCCAGGATGAGTTTAGTACTTCTAGAAACAAAAGTTCAAGTTAAGTATTAAAGTCTTGAAGATTGGACTAAGAAACAAGTGAAGAAAATCTATTCATTAAAGCTCGACAAATACCTCGACAGAAACAGTGTTTATCGAGATTTAAGAATGAAGCTCAACAAAAGATGAATTTGTCGAGATATATGAAATCAGAATTTCTAGATCTGATTTTTGGCCCTAGCTGACATGTATATTTAGGCTTTCTTTTCTCACAACCCTAGACATATATAAGGCTTATTTTAAAGGCCCTTATATGGGGAGAACACATGCAGAAAGTGACTTAGTGCTTTATTCGCTTTGCAAGAAGTTACTGCGTCTTTTGTGTCTTAAGGTTTTGTAACCAAGTACTTCTTGATCTTCATTGTTGATGAAGTGAAGAACTTTCTAGTCAGCAACATCTTTAAGTTACTGGAGTTAGTCATGTATTGGGATCCATTCCAAAGGGTGGCATTCATATATTGAAGAGATCAGAGGTTTTGAAACGGTAGAAGGTTTCTGTTGTAAGTTCATCTACAAGGATTGTAGAGTCTAAGGACAAAGGTTTTACAATAGATCTGAAACTTCTCTTTACTATAGTAAATTGCTTTTCGGGAAAGTTTTCCCTCAGTTTTTTACTGTGAAACTAGTTTGTTTAATTGATTTTCCAAGGTCATCATATCTTGTCTTACTATTCCATTGTGCATGATATTGACATTATATTGATGTTTGTTTATTTTAACAAGGTTTATTCATAATAAATCTAAATAACAACTTAGGTTTAAAACTTGTTAATTCTATCAACTGGGGGTTTAAATTTACTGAACAGTTTTAGACCCCTTAAAACATAACCAGATTGGTTAGCTTAGATTAATTAGCCAAGTTGTTACTTAGTCAAATTATGCAATTCTAGGTTAAAGTAATCAAATAATCATATCAAAATAATAAAGCAGCGGAATAATAAAAGACACAATGATATGATCACCCAGGAAACCACACGGTAAAAACCTGGGGAGGATTTGACCTAACTATCCTCAAGGTAAACCTGAATCCACTATGCGAAAGAATCGAAGTTCATACAAAAGGACTATAAGCTCCCCGCTTGACTTCCTAATGCTACCCACCAGTAGAACATACTGACACGACCACGTGCAAACTCCGAATCTACGGACTCCTTCTTTCTTGGACTCTTCAATCAGCTACAAGCACCCACGCTTGATATTCTTTAAGCTTCAATGGTAGCAACCAAGTTGATCATCAAGATGTTGATACTATCTCTAACTTGAAAACCCTAAGCTTTGTGTAAAGGAAAGCTCCTCTAGATCTCACAAGAGATTTACACAAAACAGCAATGTATGAGCAACAATACAACTGGAGCAACTCTAAAAACATGGCTAGGGTTTTACCTTATATTCCTAGGGCAAAAACATAAAACCCTAAACGTTTAATAAGTTAGGGCTGAGTTGGAAATTCTGTAGAAAACGCAATCTGGTCGACTTTCAATCGATTGAATCTATTCTTCAATCAATCGAGTCAGACCGAAATGCCCCAATGCATCTACAGTCTCTCGATTCCAACTTTACAATAATTAAACAACTTTGAGCACACTATAACAAGACTAAACATATCGTTTTGATCATAGTTTGCCAATATTACAAATTAGAGTTTTAAATACATAAATTCCTAAACCTTTATAACCTAACAAACTCCCCCTTTGGAAATCCGTGACAAAACCCTAATCAAAAGCTCAAAGTTTTACGAGTAAAAAGCCCTTTACAAAGTTAATGCTCATAAACTCAAATTCAACCCTAACTACTATCCATCGGTTGCAAGTGTAGACAGCAGCTTAGTTGAATCAACCTGTATATTCCTGAAATACTCAACAAACGCATAAACGCATGTGTGACAGAAAAGAGTAAAACAACAGGTATAACATTCTTGTAAGATTCACACAACACAAAATAAAGACATATATGAATGAACAACTCAAAAATATAAATCAATAAGCAGTGAATCACATAGCAACAAGAATCAATGAATATAACATGTATATCAATCAATGTTACTTCCCCTAACATGAATATCCCCAAAAATGATATACAAAGTGAAGCACCTAGATACAATCTAAAAAATCCACAAGCTCCTCTAAAACAAAAAGTAACAAAAAAGTCTCCCCCTAACTACAAAACTCCTCTACAAGACAAAACTCCACTCCCCCTTTTTGTGACGGAATGCCAAAGGGCAATCACAAGTCGCCATCAAAAGGAGGTGGTGAGGGTGAATGAAGACGCGCAAAGTCGGCTCGGAGAGCACGAATCTCATCTAGTAAGTCCACCAAAATCTGACTATGAGCTGCCTGAATGGTTATGACAGTCTCCAGAGTACGACGAACATCAAAGTCGGTCGAAGGAGGTGGAGGAACATCAGCAGCAGCAGCATCATCACCAACTGGATCAGGAACATCCTCACCAGCAAGACCTGTAGAAGAAGAAGGAGGAGGTGTGTTACTAGACAGCTCAGACCCAGGGTGTTTAGAACCAGCTCGAAGATGAGCTGCCCTCTGTCTAAGAAAAGACGCACCTATGGGAGCTATCACATGAACGGGCTCAGAGGAAGGGAAGCCACTAAGATCAAGATAAAGCAAAATCCTATGAATGAAAATAGGATGTACAAGAGCATGAGAGGTAGATGAACTCCTATAAACATCGTTCAAAGAACGAAGAAAGAGATAGGGAAAACTAATAGGAGCATCAGTAACCAGAGCATACAAAAATACACACCTCTCAAGAAGAATGGTGTGAACATGAGAAATGGGCCAGATGGAATGACAAGCTATCCTAAAGAACAGATAGTACAACCCGGAGAGCTCAGCAGAAGTGATCCTAGGATCAGAACCCCACTGGACAGAAGTCCCAGTGATGTAAGACAAAACGACACTCAACTCGAGAGACTCATCATACGAATAGACAGGATTTCGGACCAAAGGTACCCCTAGAGCATCAGCCACTACCTGAGGAGTAATGGTGTACTCTACGCCTCGTATCCAACTCTTTACTAAAGTGTTGGAATCATAGATGCGGATAGAGATGTTTGAAAAGAACTCTCTAATCAAGGCAGAAGGTGAAGGAGGATCAGAAACATCGAACAAGGGTAACCAGCCCCGACACTCAAAGTTTGCCCTAATGGCAGGGTCAAGTTCATCTAACAGAATAGAACTCTCAGCCCAAATCTTTCTCCTAAGGTTAAGCTTCTCAAAAAGCTCTAGGTTTTTCTCACTCAGAAACTTCTCACGGTCAAAGGAAGGAGGGGATGGAGAAGAGGAGGGAATAGTCCTACGGACTCTAGTCTTTCTAGGTATGATGTTAAGGAAAGGACAGAGACACACACAGAAAACCAAAAGAACACAAGAAAACAAAACCAATGGCAGACTGCAAATTAGCACAAAAATCAATAGAATGAAAATCTATATGATGCATGAACAAATACAATGCCATGATGCATGTACTAATGCAGTAAACAATTAAGTTCAATTGAGATTAAATTGACAAAATTGGCTTGAACAGGGTATCAAAAACCCCAAAAATTGAAAACCACTTGTTGAAATTTTTAAACAAATTGATGAATTGAGCATTACAAAACACAGCACATAGATTATAATGCTTAATTACATCAACACAACAAGCCAATTTTATCAAATTATACTCAATTTAACAAAAGCCTCAAATCGGATCAAGAACAAACCCTAGATTTTTCAATTTTTCACCAAACTCAAAATTGATCAAATTAACAAGTAAGGATCATGTTTATGATGTGTCCCCACAAAAACCCAATGATCAATTGCACAAAATAGGGCTTGAATCAACAGAAAATCCCAAAAATACTAAGTCCAAAAATCTCCCTCAAATGCATGGATTTATGCATGAAATAATGAAAATAAATTCAAAAAGAAGGGTAAAAGAGTCTTATGGGCTTGAGGAAAGAGATTCTTTGCAAAAAATCCAGAGGAAAACGACAAAAATTGGAATAGTTGAGCTTGCCAAGTCGGAGAGAGAGAAAAGACTTTTGAAAAGTTTTGAAAAAATATTTGAAAAAGTCAAGAACAGTGTTTTTAAAAACCTGATTCGCGACTTTCGATTGATTGAAAATTACATTCGATCAATCGAATGAGACAATCAATTTTCAACAAAATAAAGCACTTTTTCGATCGATCGAAAATCAGACTGGATTGATCGAAATGGGTAGAGGCTCACAAAGTTTTTGAAAAATCCACAGATTTGAAAAGCACAAACCATATTTTGAAAATAACTCCTCAAAGCATTAAATTACAGAAAAAAATGCATGAGTATGAGATGGAATGCTTTTTCAAAAACCCAATTTTTAATCCCAGTTTCTTCAAAGATAATTTCAGCCATTTTTCCTTTCAAATTCACAAGCAAAAAAAAATGTTTTGCATAATTCTCAAAGAATCTTCAAACTTGGTTGGTTAGACCCAAAAACACACACAATAACATGTACAAAGTTTAGCAAAGAGTAACTTGTGTAGTGTGTGCAACTAGCATAAACTTGAGATACATGTGAGGTGATATGTGAATAGCAATCAAACACCAAGTCTACAAATTCCATCACATAGAATTTAAAAGAGACGATCACCTAAAGAGTTATATCCTATAACTCCCACATCTCCTAGAACAAAAGCTTGCAATCATGTAAGTTTCTTGTATTTTTGCCTCTTTTTTTTTTTTTTTTTGTGAGATGGCATCAAGCCTAATAGTACACACCAATTTTATTTATGTGAGATGACATCAAGCTTAATAGTACACACTAGTTTTAACATTAAGTAATTAAGCCGAGGCAACACTTTATGTTCTTTTTGTGCATGTGCTACACTTTCTCGAGCACAAAATCTTATGATATGCACTAAGGTGTTTATGACTGGCTAGTGAACAGTGGTGAGATGGTTATTTATGCCTTTCTCAAAAGGATCAAGTTCGACAGTCAAATAGCATGTGACTTCAAGATCAAGACAAAATGATAAAAACCCATACACATCTTTCCCGCACAACATGCACTACAAAGTTTCAACTAGTCAAGTGCAATAAATAAGCTCATCAAAGCTAAACAAAGTACATAGGACATGATATGTGTAAATAAATTGACTAACCTTGTTTTCAAAAACTAAGAAAATAATGTCAAACACATTTTTGCTTTCTCTTTTTCTCCTTTTTTATTTTTTTAATTTTTTTTTTAATTTAAGAGAAAACAAAAGAAAAATCCTAGAATGAAATGCATGAATATAATGCAATGCAAATCCTAGAAACAAAACAAAAGAACCACAAAAAAAACAAAGAACAATGGTCACAAAGGAATGAGCAATGAAGCACAAGGACCATGTCAGAAAGACTCAATTAGGTCGAGTCTTTTGCATCAAAAACCTTTTAGATGCATCACGAGCATTGGAGTTCTTATTCACATTCGAGTGATTTCCAACTCCAGGATTGGAATAAATGTTCAAAGCCTTTACCAATTCACCAATATGTGCCATAGGATCTTGTGCTTGAGACACAAACACTTTTGGTTTGTTTGCTCTCTTAGCAGCTTGAAGCTTGTAACAGTTAGGACGAATGTGTCCAGACTTACCACAAAAATGACAAACCCAAGCAAGTTTACCATGCATTTTGTCCTTAGAAAGGGTAGGTTTAGTTTCTCTCAAATCAACCCTAATTTTCTTAGGAGGTGAAACTTCTACAGGTTTGACTACCTCACTCACAGGTGGTTTGACAGTTTCACTCACAGAAGGTTTAGAAGAAGATGAAGGAACAAAATTCGTGGAATGTGGTGCAGAATCAAAGATGCTTTCAATATATCCTAACCCAGATTTATCAGAAGGATACTTTTGAACATTCAGCATGTGATCAAGTTTAGAACTAGTAGATCTAGCAACAGATAAATCATGTTCCAAAGTTTTAACTTTATCAAGCAAAAGCATGTTCTCAGATTTAACATTGTTCAAAAGATCATTAGCATCAAACAGTTTAACGAGCAAATTTTTCTTTTCAAGCTCAAGAGATTCAATTTTCTTCAGGCCAAGTTCTACATTCATAGCATCCCTTGCAGCAATTTTGCAAAGTTTATTGTAGGCCTCTTGAAGATCTGCATCCTTAGAGAGTTCCCCATCAGAAGGGTTCTCTTCAACAGATATGCTTCCATTGACTACAGCTATAGCAATGAAAGTAATGAAGTTTCCATCCTCATCACATCCGGACTCATCATCAGAAACCTCATTATCACTAAAGGTTACAGCCATAGCTTTACCTTTAGTCCTTAAGAATGTAGGACATTCAGATTTCACATGACCATACCCTTGACAACCAAAACACTGAGGACCTAAAGAATTATTTGAAAATTGACCAACTTTTTCTCTAGGTTTTTCAAAGTTATTAACCTTAGTGGGATCATTCTTCCTAAAATTTCTAGGTTCAGCAGTGTATGTATCTCTTGCCTTTCTATTGGTATTTCTAAGAAAGTTTTTGAAGTTTTTGGCAAGATAGGCAATCTCTGTAGCAGAGAGCTCATCATCAAATCCACTACCATCAACATCATCAATTGACTTAAGAGCCATTGATTTGAATTTGTTCACTTTAGGTAGGTCAGATTCATAGGACTGAAGAGATCCTACAAGCTCATCAACAGGGATGAAGTCCACATCCTTGCTTTTAGTGATGGCAGTCACTTTGGGTCTAAAGTCTTCAGTTAAAGATCTAAGAATCTTCCTAACAATTTTATGTTGATCATAGATTTCACCCAAATTAAAAGCAGAATTAACAATATCATTCAGTTTGGCATAAAATTCATCAAATGATTCATCATCAAACATCCTAATGTTCTCAAACCTAGAAGTTAATTGCTGTAGTTTATTTATCTCAACTGCCTTCGTGCCTTCATGCACAGTTTGGAGGATTTTCCAAGCTATATGAGCAACCTCAACATTAGAGATCCTCTTAAATTCCTCCATAGAAATAGTATTGAAGATGGCATTCATAGCTTTGCTATTGAAGCCAGCTGCTTCTTTTTCAGAAGTTTGCCACTCACTCACAGGAGTAGTGGGCTTCTCCCATCCGTACTCAACGGAATTCCAAACTCTCTCATCAATGGATTTCAGGAATGCTTTCATCCTTACTTTCCAATAAGTATAGTTATTCCCATCGAAGTGAGGAGGAACAACGAGAGAGTGTCCATGCTCCATGACAACAGGGGTCAAGGATCAGCTCAGAGATTAAAAAATCTCAAACAAAAGAGCTACCTGCTCTGATACCACTTAAACGGTTTTAGCCAAGTTGTTACTTAGTCAAATTATGCAATTCTTGGTTAAAGCAATCAAATAATCATATCAAAATAATAAAGCAGCGGAATAATAAAAGACACAATGATATGATCACCTAGGAAACCACACGGTAAAAACCTGGGGAGGATTTGACCTAACTACTCTCAAGGTAAACCTGAATCCACTATGCGAAAGAATCGAAGTTCATACAGAAGGACTACAAGCTCCCCGCTTGACTTCCTAATGCTACCCACCAGTAGAACTTACTGACACGACCACGTTTAAGCTCCGAATCCACAGACTCCTTCTTTCTTAGACTCTTCAATCAGCTATAAGCACCCACGCTTGATATTCTTTAAGCTTCAATGGTAACAACCAAGTTGATCATCAAGATGTTGATACTATCTCTAACTTGAAAACCCTATGCTTTGTGTAAAAGAAAGCTCCTCTAGATCTCATAAGAGATTTACACAAAACAGCAATGTATGAGCAAAGATACAACTGGAGCAACTCTAAAAACGTGGCTAAGGTTTTACCTTATATACCTAGGGCAAAAACATAAAACCCTAAATGTTTAATGAGTTAGGGCTGAGTTGGAAATTCTGCAGAAAACGCAATCTGGTCGACTTTCGATCGATCGAATCTATTCTTCGATCGATCAAGTCAGACCGAAATGCCCCAATGCATCTACAGTCTCTCAATTCCAACTTTACAATAATTAAACAACTTTGAGCACATTATAACAAGACTAAACATATCGTTTTGATCATGGTTTGCCAATATTACAAATTAGAGTTCTAGATACATAAATTCCTAAACCTTTAGAGCCTAACATTTACTAACATTTGGTATCAGAGTAGGTTCACTCTAATTGAATTAATTTCCTGAGAGTGATCCTTGATCTCGTTGTCATGGATTGTAGACAATCTCTTTTGATTCCTCCTTTATTTGATGGCACTAATATAATCCACAAAAATTTTTTTGTAGGCTCTAAGTTAAAAAGTATGGCAAACTGTTGAAATTGGTTGGATTAAGCCAAAGGAAGTACTAATGGATTGGGATGAAGCAACAATCAAAGCAGAAAAATTCAACAATAGGGCCTTGAATGCTTTGTTTAGTGGGGTAACCAATGAGGAATTCAAGAAAATATAATTCATAGAAGTTGCCAAGGAAGCTTGGACAATTCTTGAGATCACCTATGAAGATACCAAGACAGTAAAGTTTGTGAAGTTTCAAAGACTCACTAGTAGTTTTGAAGAAATAAGGATGGAGGAGGATGAGACATTTGATGAGTTCTATGCTAAAAACAAGGATATTGTGAATTTTGCCTTCAACGTTGGAGAATCTATAGTAGAATCCAAAATTGTTAGGAAAATCTTTAGGTTCTTACCCGAAAGATTCCATGCCAAAATCACTGTCATTGAAGAAATGAAGGACATTAATCAAATTCCTTTGATTGAGCTTGTGGGGAACCTTTAAATCTATGAGATGGGATTAGGTTTAATGGGAAAAGGTAGAAAGAGTAGAAACTTGGCTCTCAAGAGTATAGAGGAAGAGATTGATGACTCTGAAGATGAAGATGAAGATGAAGATGAAGATGATGATGAGGATGAGGGTCTAACCTTCATAGTTAATGAGATTATCAAGCTTCTTCAATATAGGGAAAAGGGTAAGGACATACCTCATAGGAAATCTAAATCCTTTAGGAAGGGTAAGAGTGAGAAAGCCCTTATCTAGTGCCATAAGTGTAAATGTTTTGGTCATATGAGGATAGAGTGCCTAAACTACCTTATGAAGGAAAAAACCAAGAAGTCAAAAGATAAAGAGTTGGTTGCTACCTTGAGTGCTACTGAGAATAACTCTTCCGATGAGTATATGGATGAATGTGGTCACTTTATGGCTTTTGCTACCATAGCTAATAAGGTAATTATGGAGAGTGCTAGTGACAGTAAGGATTCTTCTGATGAAGAAGTACCCAAGAAGTTGAACCTTAAAGAAGCCTATGATAAGCTATGCACTGAGTTTATAAAATCTGAAAATGCTTTACATCTTTGTAGAAAACACCTTAATGAGGTAAAAACTGATAAAGCTGATCTATTAGTCAAATTAGATGAGACTACAAGGTTGGTTGAGACTCTTTGTTGTGGAGAACACCTCATTAGATGAGAAGGTTAAGAATCTTAAGGTAGAGCTTAGTCAAACTAGAACTCAAATGGAGTGGAAGTCTAGTGAAAAGCTTAATGAGGTCTTGAGTGCTTAAAAGCCTAGTTCTAATAAGGCTAGCTTAGGATATGTTGACTCCTCTAGTCTCCCCTCTTCGATGGCTTCTAGGTCAAAGACTGTCTTTATGCCCCAATCTAAGAAATGTGATAAAGGTATGAAATCTATAACTGATTTCTTTAATTTTAAATCCTTTGTTAGACCTCACTCTAGGAAGTCTAGTAGTCCTAAAGTTGCGCATGTTTGTCACAATTATGGTGTTTCTAGACACATTCATCCTAATTACTTTAAGTTGTATCCTCAAAGGCTAGTGTCCAAATTGTCACAGGTTTCTTCTCAAGGAACTACACCTTTGTTTGGAGAGTTATTAAAATTTTTGAGTTTTTTTTCCTCAATTTCAAAAGAATTCTAATTCTTTTATGTCCTTTAGTAGACATACTAGAGCACATGCCTTTTCATTTTCAGAACTAAAGACTCGCGTTGTGTGGGTGAGAAAGGAGCCTAAGACTTAATTGTCTTTTTTTGTTGTACTCTGCTTTAATTCTTTCTATTTGAAGTAGTACTCTCTTTGCTTGATTTTTTATCTGCTTTTGGAATAATGCTTTCATGCATCTGCATCTTTCTTTCATGCTTTCATGTTGTTTGTCTGTTTTTGTTTGGTTGTTTAGCCTTTATTTTGTTTGTTTTTCAAAATAAAAAGAGAAAAATCAGGAAAAATAAAAACCCGTATGTGTTTGTGTTTATTGGTACTTCTGTACCTTGCATGGCCATTGAAATAAAGTTTCTAAACTTTGTATCTCTTGTAACTTAGATGAGTATTTTAATGCACAACTAAGCAAGTGAGCTTTGTAGCTCGTGTTTGTGATGAGTACAATTAAGATGATCTTTTATATCTCATGCTCATATCACTTTCTTTTTTATGGGAAGGACTAAAAAATCCTAAAAGAAAGGTATAAATAACCATCTCACCACTGAAGCCCGCCAATCATGTATAACATCTGTGTGGTTCAACATAGCAAAATTCTAATGTTTTGGCTTACATAATTGGATATTTCTTTTTTCTCTTATATGCCCATGCATGATATGCTTAAAATAAAAATATGCAAAGAAAAATAAAAGTAAAAAGAATCAAAATGCTTTTAATATGGTTGCGAGCGTGTTTCTAGGAGATGTAGGAGTTATAGGATGTACCTCGAAGGTGACAGTCCCCATCAAACAATTATGATTGTGTGTGAGTGTATTTGTTTTTCTCATGTCTCAAATCTTCATAATATGGGACAATTATGCACTCTTGCTTTGTGTCACACATAACATGCAAATAGTTTGCTACTCTTGATATATGTGCAGGTACGATGCGATTTGGCCATTACAAGGAATACATGTATTGATATATGCTTGCTAAACTATCTTAACTTGTTTTTAAAAAATAAAATTGGTTAGACTTGTTTAGTATGTATATGTGTCTTTTGATCTAGAAATGCTTTACATGTAGATTTGAGCTGTGTTTAAGTGCTTAACATGTTGCTTGGATGCTTGTTTGAGTAGCTATCTTGCTGCATTCATCTTGTGTGTTTTTTCTCCCTTGGAAAACCTTGCTTCAATCTTCTTGACAACTACTCGATACCTTTTCAACAGCAGCTCAACACAAGTTTCTTCTATCGCAATTTCTGGATTTGACCTCAATAGCTAGGTCGATCCATCGAGCCAAATTTCTACGCTCTTTGTCTGCTCGATACTTTCTCGATAGATTCTCGATCCATCAAGATTTCTGGGTAGCTTTTGATAGATTCTTGACACATATCTCGATTTATCGAGGTAAATTTATGTGCTCTCTGCCAACTCGACAGCTTCTTGATCAGTCAAGACCCTCTTGCATGCATCGTGTTTCACATGTTTTGCATCTTTCTATTATCTTGTCACCCATAGCATTTTGTTTCATTACATTCATGCATTTATATGGATTCCTTGTGTCCCTTGATCATCTTAGATCATCTTTATGTTTCTCGGGTGAAGCTTTATAGCTTCTTGTATCCTTTGTCAATCATGACAAAAAAAGTGAGAAAATGTGGTTTCTTTTTAAGATTCTACATGTCTGGGGGAAAAATGCATGCCTTTGTAAAGGGGAGTTGTGTTTCATCTTGTTAAGGGGAGTGTTTACCTCTTTGTTGTTTTGGAGTTCTTTTAGCTTCTTGTACACCATTTTTACATACATTATGCTTATCTTTGATATATATATATATGTATGTCTTCTTCACCTATTTTTATGCATTGTTTCTTCTCTATATTTATACACATGTTTCTTTATGTACGCAATTTTTATTTTTGTTTCACACATGATGCCTTGATGAGTTTTGTTTAAGTGTTTCAGAAAGATAGGTTGTGAAAGTCTATCATGCCATGAACTCTTTTCTTGCAAAATTTTTCAAGAATTTGTAGTAAGGATAAATTTATTTTGTAATACAACAAGTGGTTATGAGTTAAGTAATTTAGACTTCTCTCATGATTAGTTGTTTTGTTGTGGATTTGTCACGGGTTGCCAAATGTGGAGATTGTTAAGGATATATTTTTTGTAATTGGCTAATCTTTTGACAAAATGCACTTTACTTGTAATTGGGTTAATCTAGGATGGGTTAGTACTTCAAGAAATAAGAGTTCAAATCAAGTATTAAAACCATGAAGATTGGACCAAGAAACAAGTGAAGAAAAGATGTTCATTAAAGCTCGACAGATACCTCAATAGAAACAGTATCTATCAAGATTTAAGAACAAAGCTCGACAGAAGCTGAATTTATCGAGATGTACGAAATTAGAATTTCCAAATCTAATTTTTGGCCTTCGCTGACATATATCTGTAGGGTTTCTTTTCTCACAACCCTAGACATATACAATGCTTATTTTAAAGGCACTTATATATGGAGAACACATGCAAAATGTGACCTAGTGCCTTATTCTCTCTCCAAGAAGTTACTGCATCTTTTGCACCTTAAGGTTTTGTAACCAAGTACTTATTGATCTTCATTGTTGATGAAGTGAAGAACTTTGCAGCCAACAATATTTTCAAGTTACTGGAGTTAGTCATGTACTGGGATTGGTGCAAAAGGGTGGCGTTCAAATATTGAATAGTTTAGAGGTTCTGAAGCGGTAGAAGGTTTTTGTTGTTCTACAAGGATTGCAGAGTCTAGGGACAAAGGTTTTGTATGAGATCTGAAACTTCTCTTTACTATAGTGAATTACTTTTTGGGAAGGTTTCCTCTTATGTTTTTTACTGTGACAGTAGTTTGTTTCATTGGTTTTCCTGTATCATCATATTTTGTCTTATTTACTATTCCGCTATGCATGATATTGACATGATTAGAAAGGATTTTTTTTTTTTTTTTTTTTTTTTTTTAAGAAAAGAAAGAAGTGTTTGTTTTAGATTTGGTAACTACTCTCCTAAGAGTAGAACTGTGTCTCTAAATTAGTTCAGATAATTGAATAACAACTGTACTAAGAAAAATCAAAACGTTTCGCATAGATCATAAAATGGAAAATACATTGTTCTGTATTTTTAATGGTAGAGGTGGTAGTAATTTATGTTGCCACATAGTGCAATGAGGAGCGGTCAACAAAAACTCAAATATTTAAGCTATTAATTATTATATAGATATAGATAAGTAGTAATCTAAATATTTTGCAAATTTTAAATTTGGGCATCTTATGTTTATGAGATAGATTTTGTATCCAACATGGTAGGTATTGGTAGTCTAGCAGGTAGGCCTTAGGCCAACAAGACTCAAGTCTTGGTGTAAGGTTGAATTTAATCAACCATTTAATTGGCTTTATTCCGTAACCAATTTGCTTGTAATTTAACACTTAGCAACCCTGTATTTAGGTGGGAAAATTGTAAGGGTAGTGTGTGAGAAGATGTGAAGAAAAGCTCAAGAGTGTGCAAGAAAAACAGAGTCTCGCGGCTAGGACTCGCGGGTGGGTCGCGACTGGCAAGCCGCGAAAGATAGGCACGTGAGAGGCACACTGGGAAGCTGAAGGGTCGCGCCAGCTGTCACGCTATAGGACAGAAGTTCCAATCTGGCCAGGCCGTTACGTCGTGACTTGATTTCGCGACTTGGCCAAGCCGCGAGGTCAAGTCGCCAACTTGCCCTGTTTGGTAAAAACTGACGTTTTGCATTCCCTTCTCACCCTACTATATATACACCCTTATACTCATCATATTGAGAGAGCTTCCAAAGAGAATTTTGTGAGAGAAAACCCTAGAGAAATACAAGATTGATTCATCCCCAATCTTCATCTAAAGAGACTTTACAAATTCCTCTACTCTCTTCCCCTCTATTGTCATACCCTTGAGAGGTCATTTACCAAACCCTTGTCTCACCACACCCACGTCTGTGAGAAGGTCCATTTGGTGCTTTAAGAAGCAGTTTGGAAAGGAACCAATATACATTGGTTGATGCTATGGTCTAGTAGCGGAATCCGGGAAGTTAAAGAAGAAATAGGTTCGGCGTAACCTCGTTGGAGCAAGAAGCTTGGAGGGCTTAGGTACTTGGGAAGATTAGGCTTGGAGGGTCTTCTGCAATTCATGTATCCCAACTATATTTTTTAGTGGATTATTTGACCGCTTGGAGGGCGGCGGAGAGGTTTTACGCCGAGGACTTCGGTTTCCTCTTCAATAACACATCGTGTGTTGTCCGAGTGTTTGCATCTTCCTTCCCTTATCTTTGCCTTATATTTACTGCTGTGGATGTGTTTATATTTGGCTTAGATTGTATATCAATTCTGGTATGAGCTTATTATCATGTTCCGCACATTAATTGTTTGATATAAAGCTTGAATTGGTACTTTTATTATTTGGGGTCTAAACGTTCAAGGGTGTTTCATACCCATTTTGAACTTTCACTTGGGTCCAAGTTTTCTTGATCTTAAGCACATTAGTGTCCATCTCTTTTTGTATTAATATGAGCGAATAAAGATTGTCACTCTCATCTTACACTTTTCTCTAACCAAACAATATATATATATATATATATATATATATAAAAGAAGGAAGTTACTCATCTTTTCTTTTCTTTTCTTTTTTTTTTTTATACCAAAAAAGGGAGATACAGAGTTTATCAAGGATACAAAATAGCTAGGTCATCCCAGCTTTGGTGAATTGGCATTCTAGTTGCCAAATTTGCAGCAATATATACCGAATCAAGAACAACATTGGGGACAACTAATAGATTACAAAACAGTCCATTTTGATACAAAATTTCCAGATCAGCAATTAAATTCTTCTCTTGCCAAGTTGGTTTCTTCTTGTTGTTGATGATTTAGACTAGATTCTTGTTGTTGGTCAAAACCAAAATCCGTTGGAATCCATAGTCTCTGGCTTTGGTGACTGCCTCCATCAAAGCCTCCTATACAGCCCCATTTGTTGAACTTGCTTTGCTGCTAGCTACACCATATAACTTGAGTCTTTGAAGGTCCTTAACTTCAGAAGCTGAAGCACTCCTCTTTGCTTTTCTCCTTATAACCTTTGCAACCTTGATTAGTAGCTGCCAGTGTCTTGCAGCTGTGTTGGGTTTAGTACTTGATCTTCTACATCTATTGTTTGAACCAAATTGGTTGGAGAAGACTTCTTTGTACCTGTAAGACAAATTTTGAGTTGTCAGAACTACTTCCATGGGGGTTGGTTTTTTTCCTTCATGGACCACCTTATTCCTATGGTTCCATATGGTCCATAGTGTGGTGAAGATGACCTGCATATATTCCATAAAAACAATCTCTTTTAAATTGTGAGAGACAAGCAACTTCCTTAACCAGTGCTGCACTGAGATATTAATAAGGTCAGTAGTGTGTATAGCTAATGGTAAACTATGCCAGCAAGCTCTAGCAAAAGGACATAGAAAAAATAGATGTGAGCTTGATTCCTCTTTTATGTTGCATAAGGGACATATACTATTGGCAGTAATTCCCCTAATTTTTTAGGAGGAGCATAGTTGGTAGACTATTATGCATAAGGTGGTTTTCAGATGATGAAAAGAGTCCTCAAGAAGAATTTTATAAGCTATTTTGACTTCGAAATCCCCAGTGTTTGAATGATTCCATAACAGCATATCACAGACAGAGTTAGTCTTGGGAAGGGGAATTTGTAGAATATCATCACAAAAAGGATATGGATAGATGGTCCGAACCAAGTTAGCACTCCATGTGTTAGTATCTCGATGTATAAGATCAGCTACTGTACTAGAGGATAGATTGGGATTATTCAAGTTATGTGGTTGATTCTTGATCCAATCCTGGTGAATAAGAGGGATAGTGTTTCCTTTGCCAATCCACCATCTCCCTTCCCTAATTTTGGGATTATCAAACTTGATTATGCTTCTCCAAAACCAAGATTGAGGAGGTTTTGGTGTGCAATTTTGAATGGATCCTTTATGAAAGTATTTTGCCTTGAAGGTTCTTATAAGTAAGGAGTTTGGGTTGTGATTTATTCTCCAATACCGTTTTGCAAGCATTGCTTGCTTCATTAGGCTGAACTTCTTGAGTCCTAACCCTCCCCAAGACTTAGGACAACAAATCTTATCCCAATTAATCAAATGAAGTTTCCTAACCCCTGGTTCATGACCCCACAAAAAAGCTCTAACTACAGAGTCCATCTTATTACAGAAGTTAATCATCTAAAATTGTAAAGTTGTGAATTACAACTATGTTTTAAGTTGGCTTTATTCCATGACAAAAAGTGTTGTAATTGCTTTAATTTTGTTCTTTGTATTTTGTGGGATTTAATTGTATTAGGTTTAGTATTAAGTTGGTGAAGACTTAAGCTTAATTGAAGGTCAATGCATTTTGTGACTAGCTCATGAAAAGTTTACGAGAAGGGTTCCTGTGAAAAGGGCATGTGAAGAGCATGTGACTGGAAGTTGAAAAGTCATGCCAGACTGTCGTTTTCGCGAGTGTCTTGCGAGTAAGGCTTTCTCGCGAGGTAATCACAAAACATTCTGCCTGGAGGATTTTACTATATGACTTTCTTACCCTTCACCTATACTATATATACCCTCATTACCCACAAATGTATAAGAGGCCATTCAAAGAGAAAAACCTTAGATAGGTTTTCTACAACATACACACCCATCTTTTAGAGAAAGAGTCATCCTTAGTGAGAAATCATTGTAGCCTCTTCTCCTTCCGTCTCCCATTGTCATATCTTGAGAGGAGATTTGTACCCAAACACAACCTACTCCTATTCAGAGTGTAAATAGTGTTTTGGAGCTTAGGAAGCTTTGGGGATCCGAAAAGTTAGACAAGACACAGTTCCGAGAAGCCTTTTTGGAGTAGAAGCTTAGAGGGCTTATATCTTGAGAGGAAATTTGTACCCAAACACAACCTACTCCTATTCAGAGTGTAAATAGTGTTTTGGAGATTAGGAAGCTTTGGGGATCCGAAAAGTTAGACAAGACATAGTTCCGAGAAGCCTTTTTGGAGTAGGAGCTTAGAGGGCTTAGGTGCATCGAGTAGATTAGGCTTGGAGTGTCTCTTGCTAACCAACGTATCCCAACTGATTGTCTAGTGGATCGATTACTGCTTGGAGGCCGACGGAGAGGTTTTTCGTTGAGTTCTTCGGTTTCCTCTTCAATAACACATTGGTGTGTTATCTTGTGTTTGCATTCTTTTTTCCTTACTCTTTATCCTTTCATTTTACTATTGTGTTATTATCATTATGAGTTAAAGTAGTTTGTTTGTTTATCCATTTGCATTTACTCTATTCCGCACTTAGTATTAAGTTAGAGTAAAATTAATCGAGCTATAATTATTTTTGGGGTCTAAATAGCTCTTGTGTTTTTAACACATTTTCGAGCTTTCAATTGGTATCAGGGCGGGTACAATTGTTTTGGTTTCATTACCTAAGTGTAATCCTTGACCCCGTGTGTGTTTTGCCATGGATAGTGGTTTGTATGTTTCTATGGATGTTTGTGAGTGTAACATGCCATGTGTTTGTAAAAATGCCTCTATGAGTGTTAATCCTCATAATTGTGATGACATGTTATTTGAATCTATGGGTGTTGTTGAAAAACTCTTGGAGAAAGGAGCTAAGAAGTTTCATAGGAATTTGAGCAAGTTTCGTTGTGAAAATGATGATTTGATTGCTAAGCTCAATGAATCCAATAAATTGGTTGAAAGGTATAAGAAGCTTGCTGAAAATTCTCTTGAAAAGTTGAAAGAGTTTGAATATTTGAATATTGATTTGGATGCTAAACTTGTTTTCTCTAACAAACTTGTTGATGATCTTAAATGTGAAAATGAATATCTTAAGATGCATGCAAAGTGTTTGATTGCTGAACATGTTGCTAAAAATGAGGAAAATATATGTTGCAATCATGTTGTGGTACCCTATTTTGTGTCTATTATGTGTTCTACCTCAAAAGACAAATCGGTGTACATTCCTCCACACAAAGGAAATCAAAAAGTGGAGAGAAAGGCTCTTAAGCCTAAGCCTCTATTTCGGTCCCATCATAAGGAATTGAGTGGATTTAAGTTTGTTCCTAATTGCCACCAATGTGGTGTGATCGGTCATATAAAACCTCAATACCCTAAGTTAAAGAGAGAACAAACTCATGTTGCTAGATCCCTTCCCAAAATGCCTAGTGGACCTAAACACATTGTTTGTCACCATTGTGGTTCCCTTGGTCATTTTAGACCACATTACTCTAAGTTTCAAGCTTTTAAAATAATCAAAAGAAAAGAGAAAGTTGAGCTTATTAGAAGTTATGCTAAAAAGGGTAAATTGGAATTGAGTGAAAATAGCGTGTTGTTAAAGAAAGTGTTTAATGCTCTTAACTCCTTGTCTATGTGCATCTCTGGTTCTCATTCTTGCAACCCTTGTCTCACTTCTCATGAGACAATCATTCCAAACAATCATTCCGTTTGGATGAGGAAGGGTTCCTATGGTTGAGCTTTCGCTTTTTTAGTCCTTGATCTAATTCTTTCGATCTTTGTAGAATCCTTCATGCACTGAATGTCATGTCTTTATGCATTTTGTGCATCTTGCATTTCTTTATATGCATTGTTTTATTTTGATCTTACTTTTATGTATTAGTTTTGTGTGGGTAAAAATCAAAAACCACATAAAAAGTGAAATATTCAAAAAGTTTGATTGTATATGTTTGAGCACATTTCACATGTGAGTTTGTCCTAGTACATTCGTACTAATGGCATAGTACATTTACGAGCTTAACTTGTTATGTATGCACATATATCTTTGTGGGAGAAATTTTGAAAACTATGTGTGATTGTTGTAAATAGATCTTCTAACTTCTCATGAATGGTTGGTCAATAGTCTTACTGGTCTTGATACTTGCATAGACTTGTGCCTATATCTCTTCCCACTTTATTTTTATGTTTTTGCTTAAAGAGCTCACCAAATGTAAATCTCAAAATGAAAAAGAGATTATTATCTACGAAAGACTGTCACATATACTAGTATTTGACTAGGTAAAAAGGGAAAGCAACTTTTGTATTAAAATGTATGGTGCTCAAAAAGCCAAAAGCCTATTCTCAATATTGAAATATAAAAAATTTAAAGCACCAATCTCAAATTGAGATGTACTGTTCAAAAATAATAAAATGTTATGATTTATGCAAAAGACAAATAGAAAGCTTCTAAGATTTGTAATCATTTTCTTGTGGAAGGTCATTTATGTTCATTTCTATAATTGAGATAGACCACTTGATTTAGTTCTAGTAGTGTATGACTTGATTGAATTGATCATTGAAATTTCACTCTAACTAAGGACTATTCTACATTTGATACACACATATAACACTCAAGTCTAATATTCAATGAATGTCTATTTCATTTTTGTGATTGTACATGTTCAAATATGATGTGTGTGTGCTCAACCATATGTGGATCAAATCAAAAAGATTTTCGTTCTTTTTGTTTGCTTTTGGAAATGATTTGTATAGCCCATGTTTTTCAAAAATTTTCAAGTTGTTTTTGTGTGAAAAACATGTTTTCTCCCAAACCCCTGTTTTAATGTTTCTATGTCAAAACCCAACTAAATTCAAGTGTTTTTCATTCCATTAACATTTCTAAAGTAATCTTTAACTCTTTTCATTGATTTTGTTTCTTAGATTATGTTTTTGGGGGGTTTTACGTTCATAGTTGGGATTTTCTCAAATAGGAGTTGGAAAACTTATTTTCTTGTCAATCTTTTTGATTGGGTTTTGTTTTAAATGATAATTTGCTTGGGATGCTGACCCCTTGTGGAAAAAATAAAATGTATTTAGGTGAGATTTTCATATGTTCTTGCATTGTTATTATACATGTGTAGTGTGTGCACTCTAAGTGTTTGATAAAATGCCCAAATGACATTTTCTTGTTATTTTGGACTCCGATGAGTACCAAACTTTGAAAATCACCATAATTATTCATGTTTATCATGTTTTGATCATTGGTTGTATGTTTTATACACTTTGCCCCTTGAGTGCTTGCTCATGCATTGGTCATGCATTTCACATGCACACTAGATTCACCTTGCTGTACACACTCTAACACTTAACATGTTTTGCTCTCACTCACGCTATTTAAGTATTTTTAGACCCGTTTAGCACATACAACATGTTCTTGTATCTATGTCATGCCTAGGTCTATATCATGTTCCATCATCCTTAACATGTCATGTTTACCTTACGTTTTGTAGCATTTTTCTTATGCTTTTGTCTTTTGTTTAAGCTTCATTTTCTCATTCATCTTGCACCCCTCATGCATCAGCTTTTACCCTTGTTCATATCTTCTTTTCTTTCCCTCCTTCCTCTTGTTTCATTTGTCTATTCATGACAAAAAGGGAGAGAGTATACCAGAGAGTATTCCAGTGTGTTTCATTATTTCTGTATGACTCATGTGCACATTCTTAGGGGGAGAAATTCTACCTCGTACATATTTATAGGGGAGAAAGCCATAGGGGATATGCATATACCAAGCGGAAAAAGACTTTTTTTTTTAGAAAATCTTGTTTTGCCTTATGCTTGTTTTCTCGTTGCTTTATGGTGCTTTGATATGCTTTGTTGCATTTATCCTTATGCTATTGTGCTTTATTGGTTGCATGTTCAAATGATCATTTGCTTGGCTATATGATCATTGTAGTCATTTTCATATAACTATTTTGTATTTGATCAAGTTGCTCATATGTTTTACAACATGTTTACTTGATCGTATGTTTACTTGTTATATTATACTTGTCCTTTTACAACTTGATTTACCTTGAGGGTCTAATGCGTTTTGTGCAAGTGTTTTAGGTTATAGGTACCTTGTTCCAAGTTCATCACAGTTTCTAGATTTAGGTGTGAGTGAGTTTTGTCATTATTCCCAAACTCACGTTTAAGTCTAAAGTCTGTTATAGGGTGTTTTGTCATGGAATAGCCAAAGGGAGAGATTGTAAAGTTGTGAATTACAACTATGTTTTAAGTTGGCTTTATTCCATAACAAAAAGTGTTGTAATTACTTTAATTTTGTTCCTTGTATGTTGTGGGATTTTATTGTATTGGGTTTAGTATTAAGTTGGTAAAGACTCAAGCTTAATTGAAGATCAGTGCATTTCGCAACTAGCTCGCGAGAAGTTTGCGAGAAGGGCATGTGAGGAACACATGACTAAAAGCTAAAGAGTCATGCTAGACTGTTGTTTTCGCGATTGGCTTATGGGTAAGGCCTTCTCGCAAGGTAGTTGCGAAACATTCTGCCTAAAGGATTTTAATGTGTGACTTTCTTACCATTCACCCATATTATATATACCCTCATTACCCACAAATGTATAAGAGGTCATTCAAAGAGAAAAACCTTAGATAGGTTTTCTACAACACACACACCCATCTTTTAGAGAGAGAGCTACTCATCCTTAGTGAGAAATCATTATGGCCTCTTCTCTTTCCCTCTCCCATTGTTATACCATGAGAGGAGATTTGTACTTAAACACAATCCACACCTATTCAGAGTGTAGAAAGTATTTTGGAGCTTGGGAAGTTTTAGGGATTTACTAAAAGAAGCCAGTGAGGCTTGGTGGATGCAATCTGGCGTATTACGGGATCTGGAAAGCTAGACAAGACATAGTGCTAAGAAGCCTTGTTGGAGTAGGAGCTTGGAGAGCTTAGGTGCATCGGGTAGATTAGGCTTGGGGGGTCTCTTGCTAACCCATGTATCCCAACTGATTGTTTAGTGGATCGATTACCGCTTGGAGGGTGACGAAGAGGTTTTTCGCCAAGTTCTTTGGTTTCCTCTTTGATAACACATCGGCGTGTTATCTTGTGTTTGCATTCTTTCTTCCCTACTCTCTATCCTTTCATTTTACTGTTGTGCGATTGTGATTATGGGTTAGAGTAGTTTGTTTACTTATCCACTCACATTTACTCTATTCCGTACTTAGTATTAAGTTAGAGTAAAATTAATCGAGCCGTAATTTAATTTGGGGGTCTAAATAGCTTTTGTGTTTTTTTACACATTTTCGAGCTTTCAAAAATAATATTAAAATTGCTAAAAAGGAAGGTAATCATTAGTAATTTCTTCTACTAAAACTAGTCGCCAACCCGTACAATGCACGGGAAAGTTTTTAGTAACTATAAGATTTTAGCAAATCAAATGCCTTAAAATTTGAAAATCTTAAAGAACTTACATTAGCACTCATCAATTTGTTTACAAAGTCAATGCTAAATAGATCTACAAATTGCATTCTCGTATCCTCTGTCATTTTCAAGGTGAAAGGACTCTTTTGATTACGGTTTGCATCCTTTTATCCTTCAAAAGCTTTAAGAAGTGCCATGTGGTCACTGCATAAGAATGTGTATAAGGCTATACAAAATTTTGTCATTATAATCAACATCCTAAAGCTAATATCCAATCTCAAAATGTGTGTAACCAATGTTACATATTATAACAAAAACCCAAAGAGACAACAAAAAGAGTTGTAGGTATATAAGAGAGAGAATTAGATCAAACATGTATTTCTATTTTTGCTTTCTTTGAGATTGAATTTCAAGACTGAAACTTAAAATCCAGAATTCCAACAAAAGCATAGAAGAACCTCTATCTAACAGATCAAAAAACTCTATAGAAAAGTACCAAATTTAATATGATATTACCAACTTTGCTTTGAAAGAAGATCACAAAGACATCACAATAAAGAATGAGATGGAATATACTCCCTTGGTCTACCATACTTCCAATCAGCTAGTCTTCTTTTCCACTCTCCCCAACCACAAAATCCAATGCTAACTTTGCATTGAGAGGAACTCGTAATAATAATAATAATAATAATAATAATAATAATAATAATAATAATAATAATAAAGCAAACAATAAAAATGAAACTATCAGTCCTTTTCATCTAATATGTAACTTCATAGATGGTCTTAGGCACTTTTTGATATATGAAATACCAAAACCTAAATCATATTTTTACCAGCAAATTTTTAAAACAAAATTAAAAACTTTACCGATAATGTTTCTGGAGGTATAATGGTGGCTTGAAGCTAGAAAGTGGGGGGAAACTGGTTGACAATGGAAAAATCCCTCAGATTTCTCTCTCTACACCTAATGTTTGCTGTTTTGTATTGTGAATGAAGTCTGCAGAGGAGCATTCATAATAAGGGCAAAGCTGCAGAGACAAAATGTTTGAGGAAACAATGGAGAGAGTTTTAAAAAGAAATTAAAAACTTTACTGGTAATGCTTTTGGAGTAATACTGTTTTGAACACAATGTGCAACCATACCAGCGGTTTTAAGTTTGCAACAATAACACTGAAACAAAATAGAAATACCCATATAAGAAAAATAAAATGGTTCCTTTAATAGGCCTAATGAAAAGGTATAATTTTCAGTTTTTTTAAATGTAATCAAATTGCTTGGACATTCAATTGCAGATAAATATTATGCAATGGATTTTAAATTCTCCAATGTACTACCTAGGGCCATATCTTCAGTGTTATGACATGCAATCATGTATCAATCACCCCTTCAACCCTATTAGTCATTTATTTATTTTTATCAATAAGTAAACTTCTTAATCCTTTTCCTGGTAACAATGAAAAATAACCCACTATTTGCCTATTAGATTAAATAATCAATAAATCAGCTTGGATCACAATGAAGTCTCACAAAATATACTTCAAAAATAGATATGGAAGAAGTAAAAACATAGCACTACCTTTTCACTTATGCAGTTTGCCATTGCTGGAATTTGTAGATAGCTTCTAAACTCTATGGACTTGGTCCTTCGATGTGCATGGCAGAAAGCAAAAAGTAAAAGTCAATAGTAGGCTGATAGCTATGGATCTTAGCTTCCATGGTTATACCAAAATTAAAAATACAAACCTCAGCATAACTAAAAAATAAGGATCAAACAAAAACCCTAAAAAATGTAGATGCTACTCTTAAAATCAAATAAAGAAGTAATAAAAACAATGAAAGTCTTGAGATGAAACAATTAAACTAAACATAAAACCAAGCTTCAGATAACAATTACCTAAACATCAGTCATCTTAATCACAAGCATTCCACCAAAAAAAAATATCTTGTAAAGGGAAAAAATTTGTAGAATAGAGAGTCTAAATTTGAAGAGAGATAGAGATAGACCTAGTGAGGCCAAGTGGCCAATGATGACAACTAAAAAGGCAGCTATACCATCTGCCATAGATGGACCTGTGGTAGGATTCGCTTAACGGTAGGGACTAAGGCAACCATTCAAGTGGGATTGTTCTGCCTTAGGTGTTGGGTGCTTCTCTGATTCCAAGCAAAATATAGCCATGAATAAGCAGATATTCTCAAACCCAAACTTGAATTTCTCTAGGAACTCATCCCAAACTCAAATTAGATACCAAAAATAAAAATAAAAATTCGATAGGGGTAGAAACCCAACGACAAACCCGGTGGTAGAAACCCAGGTGCCGACAGGGTTGTGGGAGAGCAAACTGAGTGAAGAGGGGCAGAGTATATATTCAACAGAGAATGGAAGAGAAATACCAACATGAAAGTCAATCATTTAGTATAACACATAATATATATAACTAAATAATGAAATATATTATGAGTACGGTTATATATTTTTGGTTATAGAGCCCTAATTAATTTTGTTTATAGTTACAGATTTCTGCACAAATTTGATTACCAAAACTTATCTACAAAAACAAATGAAATAATTATAAACCAACCAATCAAATCTTCATTAATTTTGACCCTCTCTTCAAGTAGAGAAACCCCCTGATAGGATTAAAATTAAAAGCGCATTAAATTATCGAGTAGATTATAAAGTTAGCCTTAAAAAAAAAAAAAAAAGCACAAAACCCCTTAGTAACAATCGGAAATTAAGCAAAAATTGAAATTAGTAAATATATCTTTGACTAAAAAAATCAAAACAAGAAGGAGGAAAACAAAAATCAGATAATAAGTCATAGATATATAACCTAAATTGCCCAACAAAAACAACAAAATTTCCCAATTTTTAATCAAATGAAAGCAAACCCAGATTATAAATCAATTAGGATTGCCCAAATTTTGATCGCATAAACACAATAAACCTAAAACCCCTAGAATACGAAACTAAGATGGGCTAAAAATTACTGAGAAAGAATGGTCTTAATTATATCATGGCTGAGTCGGGCTTTGAAAAAGATAGCATCCATCCTCAAGTTTTAAAGAAAATAAAACCTACCGACAACTGTGTGGAACCGGAAGATGGAGGGAGATCGGTCTAACAGTAGTGAAGACGCCTCCCTCAGGTTTCTCTCTCCAACACTCTCTGGTTCTCTGCATCTGATTTCTATTTGTGTTTCACGGCCACCACTCACAAATGCTCTTTATTCTTTTCGTTTTTTATTTAATATAATATAGAGAAGCAGGGCATCAGGTTTAGGGTTTAGAAAAGTTTTATTTTTATTTTTTTATATATTACGCTGACGTGGAAAAAGGCACCAGGTTTAGGGTTTAGAAAGGTTTTATTATAATTATTATTTTTTATATTATGCTGATGTGGAAAATTGTGGGAGCTTCAAAAGCTTCAGTTATATATATATATATATATATAGATGATGGTTGGACCTTTATGCCGACATATAATACAATCAATATATATATATATATATAGTCACATGAAGTAGAATGCGGCCGATTATTCATTGAATGATCTTATCATACAAGTCAAAGCTTTCAATTAAAACAAAATTTGAGTCCTATCAAAAAAACAAAAAAAAAAACAAAAAATTGTACTCAGTATTTGCATTGACATGACAACTGATTGCCTTAATCAGTTACGCAAACGAGTTTTGGCTACCAGACTTCACAATATCAAAAGCAATAGATAGAGTTTTATAGAAATAGAAATGGCAAAAATGCTACTTTCATCCTTATATTTTTATCTCATTTTCACTTTAGCTATTGGTTTTTATTTTTCTCTTTTAGTGTACTCATTTATCACTAGGCTATTTTTCGTTAATGAGATTACTGTAGAGGCCAAAATAGATCGGTTTTTTTTTTTTTTTTTTTTTTTTTTTTTTTTTTTTTTTTTTTTTAATTTTGGGTGGCATACTAAAACCTGACGTTGCCATTAAAATAAAAAAAAATGTTATTTGGCATTAAAAAAATGTCACATCAGCATCTAAATTTAAAAAATTAATTTATCAATTTTAACTAAATAAAAAAAAATTAAAACAGAATTAAAAATAAAAAAATCACATGAATTGAGATCCAAGTGTATCTTAAACAACAACAACAAATATACCAACCCAGATTTAAATACAAGAATAACATTTTCCTTTTTAATCTTCTTTTCATACTCTCATTTTCATTAAAACCCAAACATTCCCATCCTCTCTTTTTCATTAAACGCACACAATCTCATCCACTCTCAATCTCTCTTTTCCTCTCTCAAATAGCCTGATCCCAACCATCCTCTTTTCGTCTCTCACTCTCATTGAACCTTCTCTACCTCATCCTCTCAAACCCACACCCCAAGAAAACATGAACAAGAAGAAAGCAGTGGCAGTGGCTAAGAGAGGAGGTGGTTTTATTGTTAGGTCTAAGGTTGAATTCGTTTGGGTTTGATAGTTTTGAATATGAGGTTGTAGGTAATTTGAGTTTAACTTTGAGGTTTGGATTTGAGGTTTGTGTTTGGTTCTTCAGAAAATAAGAAAATTTGGGTTTTGAGTTTTGTTTTTGGGAGCCAAAAATCTGGGTTTAGATTTAGTGTTTAAGAGCCAAAAGTATGGGTTTGATTTTTGTGTTTGATGCTTTGGTGGTGTGGGGGTTTGAAATATGGTTTTGAGTTTTGTGTTTTTTCCTATCTGGGTTTGAATTTAAATTTTGAATCTGGGCTTGAGTTGAATTTTTTAGGTTTGTGTTCTTGTTCAAATGTTTAATGTGTTCATGTTTAATTTATCAATTTTATTTGGGTTTGTCAAGAATATTGGTATGAATTCTAATTCTAGGTTTCGGCTCTAAGGTTCAAATTTTTTGGGTTTTAAATTTTGTGTCTGTCTTCTCTAAATCCATGGCTGAAGACCTATGGTCGAAACCCTATGGTTAAAGACCTATGGCCAAAACCCACCTTGACTGAAATCTCATCTTCTCTCTCTCTTTCTAAAGCCAGATTGATAGTGAAGCCGAATGCCAATGATGGTCCCCGTGCTTGGATCTGACCAACTCATGATTGGCTTGTGTTTTGGTGTATTTCATTGATGAGGATTTGCTTTAGGTTTTGGTATTTTTGGTATTATGTTTTTGATCTGTCCATGTTTTGGTTTTTTTTTTTTTTTTTTTGATTAAGTGTTTCCTGTTTTTTTAGTTGATTATGTTAGAATATTTGAGTTTAATCATGGTTTTGTATGTGTTTTTGCCTATTTGGATGCTTTGAAAATGCAAGAAAAGAGAAGAAAATCTTGAATTTTAAATTTTCTGGGCAACCATGTTCTTGGGGGAAGAACATGAAGAACAATTATTATTTAAATAATTAAATAATAACTAAAATTGTATTTTATTTTAAAATAATTAAAGAATAGGAAAAATAATGATGTGGCTTTTTTTAATATTTAAAATGCTGAGCTATGTATTTCATTTGCCACGTAGGCTATTTTCTATTAGTGAGATGACGGTAGGGACCAAAATGCAATGGTTTTTGATTTTGTGGACTAAAAGCGCTAAAAATTAAAGTAGGGACCAAAGTGGGAATGAGGTGAAAACGTAGGGACGAAATAATATTTTTGCCAATAGAAAATCTAGGACACAAATTTTGTTTCATAACATTTATCGCAATTCATTCAAAAAAATCATTTACCACAATTGTTTGTTTTGAGAGAAACATTTGTTATAACTCTGAATGGTAAAGAAAATGTTGTGACATGTGTAAATAATTATCCATTATTGATTATTTATTATTTCAATAAATTTTGGATAAATAATATGTTGATTAATATGTTGATTAAAGAACGGGTATGTAGTGGATTTCAGTTAGTTTAATTTGTAAAGTGTCTTATCACTGAATAAAAGATTTGTTGTGCAAATCTAACTTGCACAAAAACTAATTGGTGTTTCTTATCATCCATGATGAAGCCAAAGTCATCAGTTGTTAGGTTTATCCAAATGGAGCATGACCAAATGACTCCAGAAACCTGCATAAGACAAGAAATGGGGTTTCTCTTGAAAAGGTCACCGGCGTGGTGCTAGCCAATGAGTCTCCAATGGCAAAGTCAAGTACTAAGAGATGAAATGACAAAGAACTAATAATGTTATGATATGTGTAAGTACCTCTGTTTGAGTTCTGATGTAGTTTATATGGATACTTGCTTTTCTAGCTATTAGAGGTCTTCAATGGGAGCCTTAATGGCTTGGGTGATGCCTTTGGTGGTTTAATATGGTGTTTTTAATATCCGCCCAACAATCATTCTAGCTTTATTTGTCCGTTTAGTAACAAAAGGTGTATTAAATGCATATTTATGGCTCATTGATCATCCAAAGGCCTCTCTGAATGATGATATTTTCTTATTTCATCAATCCATATTTAAAATCATGTATTTTTCACTCCCATAAAATAAAATAAAAAATTCATATATTTTATGGAGACTAAAAGAGACCATCACAACTCACAAGGAATAACCCCAACATTCAGTGGTGTAAACTGCAAAAGGATTTTGCAAGGATGAAAAATCGAAATGGTGGGGGCCCTCGTAAATGCTATAATTGTACAATGGATTTTTTTTTTTTTTTTTTGGAGTTATGCACAATGGAAAATTAGAAAAAAAAAAATGTTTAAAAACATTTTCAACAAAACCTAATGTTAAAAAAGAATAAAAAATGTTTGGATTACATCATGTGAGCTTAGTCCAAATAAATAAGAGCATTAACATCAAAAATGACAAAATTGCTAGATATCTATTTTAGCACCAAAAACACGAAAAAGTCCTCAACATCAAAGTTGCCAAACTTAAATTTTTTTAGCATTTAGCTACAGTAGACTGTCATCTTTGACAGTCCACTGTAGCTAGATGTTATACACAAATAATATTACTTTATTTTTTCTTCTCATGGGTCTTTCATCAGCCACTTTTCTTTCTTTTCTTTTTCCACTCATCTCCATCTCTCTCTCACCTCTCATCTTCATTTTTGTCTCATCTCTCTCTCCTTACCACCAAGAACATTTTTTTCTTCTCTCTTTTCTTGTCTAAGTATGTGCAGTGGGTTTTGAGGATTATGAGAGTGGGTGGTAGTAGCAATTTTTGGGGGGTCTCCTAGTGGTTTAGTTTATGGGTGGTGGAGTTTGTGGTGGTTGTGGTGTGGGTGTTGGGGTTTGTGGTGGTTGTGGTATGGGTGGTGGGTTTGTGTGGTTGTGTTGTGGGTGATAGGTACGGGTGGTGGGTTTGTGGGTAGTGGGTAGTGGGTTTTTGGGTGATGGTTTTGTGGTGGTTGTGGTGTGGGTGGTTGGTTTGTGGTGGTTGTGGTGTGGGTGGTAGGTTTGTGGTGGTGATGAATAAAAAAAGAGAAATAGATGATGAATAAAAAAAGAATATTTAAATGAAGTGATAAAAAAAAAAAAAAAACTTTTGATATTGAGAGTATTATAAAGTGAGGTGTTAAAATAGATAAAGTAGTGTTTTGAGTTGCTAAAAGTTATATTTTTTAGAATCCTTGATGTGAATGCTCTAACGTAGGACATAAATTAGGTCATTTTCTTAAATAAGACTCGTTAAGCTGTACAATTAATTATTCAATTTGATCAAAGATAGAAAAACAATTACACCAAAAACCTCTGTTTGCGCATTGGTGGGACATACAAGAGTTAGCAACAGGTGGCTGTTAGCCCAATCAATTCTTCTCAAATTTAGGGAAGACAATAGCATAAAATTGATGGAAAAAAAAAAAAAAAAACAATATTTGAGTATAGAAAATGAATACACATCCAACAAAAACCAAACAATACCTAAATCAATAACATTTACTATTATGATTTACAAATCTTTATAATTAAATTAGTAATAACATTTTCTTTTGAAATACTTACAAGTTTAACTAATTTAATTCTTAATTTGAGATTCTGTTAGGTTCTAAAAGTTTAGAACAATTTGCAAACTGTAAGTAGAAACTTGTCTAGATACAGATTCCTAGATCTATAGGTTTGGTTAGACAATGCTCAAGGTATTACAAGTCAGAACAAAAGAACATACAAGTTGTAGAAAGAAGAATACAAAACATGCTAGGTTCAACTGATCGAAAGATAGCTTCGATCGATTGAAACATGGGTCTGCTGAATTTTAATTAAGCCCAAATGTTCATTAAGCCCATTAAGTGATTAGGGTTTTTGATCCATTTCACATAGTATTTAAAGGAAACCCTAAGGCATGTTTTAAGAAGACTTTGGAGGTTCTTTTGTGAGATCTAAAAAGTATTGTGCCTTCCTCTTTCAAAGTCATTACCGGAAATCATTCTTATACCATTAGAACTGGTAGATCTGAAGTTGCTGCAACAAGATCAAGAACTGTTGATGATCTAAACCTACAAGGGTGGTCTTAGAGTCACAAGCTGGAAATGTTGTGTTGCTAAACCATTGAATGGGATCTCAAAGTCACAAGTGTGGGTGCTTGTGTGGTGCAAATTCAAGAGAGAAGGAGTTCGTAGATTTAAAGTTTGCACGTGGTTATGTCAGTAAGTTACTACTGGAGGTAGCAATAAATTCAGGATTACATCTTTTGTAAAAACTTCGATTCTTTATAGTGGATTTGTTTTACCTTGAGGATAGCTAGGTCAAATCCTCCCTAGGTTTTTTTACCTTGAAACTGTTGGTTTCATTGGTTTTCCTTGGCAATCATATCGTTGTCTTATTTATTTTTCCACACTGCATGATATGATTTATTGCTATTTAGCCTAGATCTGAATAATAAACCTAAGTGTTAACTTGGTTAATTAACTAGGTTAAATAATATGAGTGTTTAGGGATCTAAACAAACAAACAATTGGTATTAGAGTAGGTTCACTCTGATTGGATTAATGTCCCGAGTGAGATCCTTGATCCCTGCTATCATGGATAATTTTAAGTGTCTCATTGCTTTTAGCTATGATGTTTTGAATAAAAAGGACACTAATGTTTCTGTTGATCTTATTGATCTTTGTAGGGAATTAACTAAATCTATGAAAATTGCTAAGAAATTCAAGGAATAGTTAAAATTGGATAATTTTGAAAAAGATGAATTGATTGTGAGATTAGATGAATCTAATAAAAAGAATGAATTGTTGAGAAATCAAATTTCCTCTCAGAAGAAAAGATGAAAAGTTTGGAACAAGAGTTAGCTGAGTCTAAATCTAAATTGAAAAATTTGACTTGTACCAAACCTGTTGTTGATGACAGATTTGTTTATGTTTCTCTTAAGCCTAAAGTTGACAATGTTTATATTCATCCTTTCAAGAGGAATCATAAAGAAAAAGCTTATGTTGCTAGGTTAGACAAAAGTAAAAGTTCTAATGTAGAGGCTAAAGTTTCTAAACCCAAGTCTAAACCTACTGTTAGAGTGCATAAGAAATTTGTTTTTGTGCCTACTTGTCACCTTTGTGGTGTTGTTGGTCATATTAGACCAAATTGTTTTTTGCTGGGGCAAAAACCAAAATCTAAGACTAGATATGTTATTAGGAATACTGATATTCCTAAATTTGTTTCTGTTTGTCACTTTTGTGGTGTGTCTGGTCACATTCGTTCTAACTGTCATAAATTGAAATTTAAACATTTTGTGTTTCAGTTTAGGATATGTGATGATATATCTCTTGCAACAGGTTTTAATAAATTGTTTCATATGATTTTGAAAAAATTTAGCTTGTTGGCTTATGAAAGGAAATTATAGGATTTCAGTCTCACTCACAAGAATTGTGTAATCCCTCAAATACACTTTGCTTCTCATGTACAAAGCCAAAGAGTCGTGCTGTATGGGTGAGAAAAGACTTGCTAAGGTGAGTGTTGTGTACTTGTCCTTGATATAATTCTTTCAATTATTTGTGGACATGTTTACTTTTAGTTTTTGGTTGTTTTAATTATTTTTTTTAAAAAATCTAAAAGCATTGAAAACTTCCAAAAAGACAAAAATATTTTATTTTGCATCTAGTTTTATTTTTTCTTGAGGATTACATGAATTATGATATCACTCTCTTGATTTAGAACATATTTGATATTGTGGAAAAACATAGATAGCATATGTTGCATAACTGAGTGCATAAGCTATTTATGATTTTGTATGAGTATGTACTATTTTGTACATGTACTCATGGGTTAATTAAGAAATTGATATTTTTTGTTTGTGTACCCTTTATAGCTTAGTTGAGCTTTATCATGCGTTGTTGTCGCATTTTATTCATTTAGCATAAAGTGTGCTTTTTGTTTTTGGTCATAAAATTTGAAAATCCAAATATATATATATATATATATATATTTTTTTTTTTTTTTGTATTGCACACCACTAAGTGTGTAATTAATGGTGGCCTATGAAATTTACATTTCATAACTTTGTACCTTGTTTAACTTTGATGAGCTATTTTCTACACTTTGCTAGTTTGTGCTATGTAGTGCTTAATTGTGTGAGTTGTTTATAATCTTTAAACATATGATCTTGATTTTGATGTCACATAGTTTGATCCTAAGAACTAAAAAATTCTAGGAGAAAGGTATAAATAACCATCTCACCATTGTTACTCGCCAATCATGAACACCTATGTGCAAATCATAAAAATCGTGCTCGATAAATTCTCACACTTGCATAGCAAAATTACATAAGGTGTTGAATTCAAAAGTATAAAAGTTGAAAGGAAAAAAAAAAAAAAAAAAAAAAAAAAAAAAAAAAGAAAGAAAGAAAGCAAAAAGCAAAAAGAATAAAAAAAAAAAATGCTTTACATGATTGCAAGTGTGCTTTCTAGGAGATGTGAGAGTTATATAATGTAACTCTTTAGGTAATAGTCACTTTCAAACCAATGTGATTGATGATGTAGAAATTTGTTTTAATTACTATCTACATATCACCTATTATGTGCTTTGTACACTTACTAGTTGCACCCACTACAGGCAAATATTTGCTAAATTCTGTACATATGAATGTGTGTTGACTATTCTAGTCATCTTTAATTGCATATGAAGTGATGTGTAAATGCAAATTTTTATTTTGGTTGGGAATTTGAAGAAATGTTTTTAGAAGTTTAAATTTTGTTATTTTAACTTCTTCATTGGTTTTGATATATGCATATCATGTTTTTAAAACTTTTTTGGATCATGTTCATCTGCATTGAGTCATAAAAGTAGCTTTCAAGTTGTTTTTCTGCATAAAATTTTCAAATTTTAAAGTTTTTAAATTTTTAACTGTTTTGACTGATCGAAGATCTCCCTCGATCGATCGAAAATGTGAGTTTTTGTGTTCAAAACTATTTGCCCCTCTTGATCGATACTTGATTAATGTTCAACTAATCAAAAATGGAAAATTTTCAATTTTTAAGTTTTTAACCGATCAGCCTGTTCATGCATTGCACATATAGATTAGGACATGCATTGCATTATTTTCTTTATCTATCTTGCATTTTTGCAGTCATATCTCTCATTATTTTCACACATAAAATGCATATAGTTTTGCTAAATTGGGTACTCAACTTGATTTAAAATTGATTAATTAAATTTTTGAGTTCTGTACATTTTAGTGTGTGCTACTTTTCTAGATGTATGAACTGCTAAAAATTAAAAGTACTTTTTTTTTTTTCGGAGATATGATAGATAATAAATGTGCAAATATTTTCTCTAAAACATATTGCATGTTGAATTATTATATCATTGAGATCTATATTGTATAGACTTAACTGATTATGCCTTGAATGTTTGCATGCATCTGATTATAGATCACATAATGTCAAGTTTGCATATATTGAAAGAGAGAATATTTGTATTTTTATGTATCCTTACTCTTTTTTTTCTTTTTCTTTTTAGTTTTCTACACCTCCTAAATTTTCCCCAAAAATTTTTTTTTCTCAAAACTTGTTTTGTTTTTTCTATTTTTATAGGGGGAGAAAGTTTTTTGAAAAGATAAATTTTGGGAATCTTGTTAAAAAGGTTTTTAATTGTTTTTATTTAGGGGGAAATGAAATTGTTTTTGAAAGAGGGAGAATATATATATATATATATATATATATTTTAATGTATCTAACTTAGGGCAGAGTTAGTTTGTTTTAGTTTGATGATTCATATTGTTTATCTATTTTTATTTACACACATGCGTTAATGTGCTCTTTTGAGTGTTTCAAGAAAGACAGGTACATTCTGATCAAGATTTTCTACCCCTTTTAGTAACTTCACTACAAGAAAATGTATTTTTGGTGATGAAATAATTCGTCACTAAAAGTCCAATTTTTCGTCACTAAGAACCTTTAGTGACGAAATTCGTTTCGTCGCTGTAGCCCCATCGCTAAAAGTCTTGGTGATGAAAAATTTCGTCACTAAAAGTCCGATTTGTTGTTTTTAAAAAAAACTTTTAGCGACGAAAACGTTTCGTCGCTAAATGTTTTCCTCGCTAAAAATAGTATTTAGTGATGAAATATTTTCGTCATTAAACCATTTCAGTTTATTTAATCATATTTAGTGATGAAAAATTTCGTCACTAAAACTATTTTCGGGTACATATAGTGACGAAAATATTCATCACTAAAACTATATTTAAGAAAATCCATGCACATATAGTGACGAAAATTTTTGTCACTAAAATCATTTCTTACAAAATTCCACTGCAATTAGTGACGAAATATTTCGTCACTAAAACAATTTTTTGTTGCCATATTTGTGACGAAAAAATTCGTCACTAAAACTTATTTTCTGTTTTTATTATTTTCATGACGTTGATATTAACTTGTAACCTGTCATTATATTATTAAAACCTCATATTTGATTAACACATTTATTTCAACAACACATTTATAAAAAATCAATCCATACATTCCACAAGTGAAAATTAAAACAAGTATCAAATTCAAACTCCTTCCATACAATAATTGTTTGCAACACATACAATGACTTAAGATGTTTTATAACAATACAAAAAATGTAGCATAATATAATTAGAACCCCTTAAAGCCAAAAGATGTCCTCATATGTCTTCAAATAATGCCAAAAGTAAATCCCCTAAAACCACCAATAAGAAATCTACACAAATATAAAAACACTACTACGTTAAAATCGTAAAGTAAAAACATTAACTATGTTATAAAAAAATTTCTAACAATTAGTTTCAAATGATACATTAAAAATGAAGTGTTACCAATAAGTGATTTAACTTGAAGGTGGACCACCCCCATAGTTAAAACCGACATCATAACCCTTGCTCCTCAAAAAATTAAGAATATTCTTTTGGATCTCATCTTGCTTAACTCGCGCCTCTTGCTCCTTAGCTCGAGCCTCTAGCTCCTTAGCTTGCTCCTCTTCGTCCCTAACTCTTGCCTCTTTGAGCTCAATTATCTCATTTTCTAACCGATGAATATACTCTACTGAGGAACTAGATGAGCAAGTTTCATTCACATTTGCAAGAAATTAAAAACACTCTCAATATGAATTTAAACCACCTTATAACACCATGCAAGCCACCCACTTGCTCCAACACAACAACTCACCACAAAATAAATTTCCAACATCACAACTATAATGCTTACAAGTATTGAAATTGAATAAAGGAACACAATTGCTACTAATCAACAAGTTTCATTCATATTTGCAAGAAATTAAAAACACTCCCAATATAAATTTAAGTCACCACAAAACCAATTTCCAACATAACAAGTATAGAGTTTTACAAATATTTAAATCAAATTTCCATACTATTTATCACATCTAATCAACAATACTCATTCACATTTGCAAGAATTGAAAAACACTTCCAATATGTATTTAAATCACTTTATAACACTATGCAAGCCACTCACGTGCTACAACACAACAACCACCACAAAACCAATTTCCAACATCACAAGTATAGAGTTTTAAAAGGTTTTCAACTAAAATTTACTTACTTTGCTCAAGCTAAGCTTACAACTTTCAGAAAAAATCCAAAATTAACTTGTACTCTTCACCTTGTTCCACACAATTTCTTCAGCCACAAAAGAGAAAGAGAGCTGGAGATAAAAATGAAAGATAACTTTTAGTTAGCTTTAGCCCACATACAAAAGAAGAAGAAGAAGAAGAAGAAGAAAAAAAACTATTAGTTATAAAAATATTCAACCTTAGCACTTGCTATGTTACTGATATAGTTGAAATATGGGTTTTGAGGCAAGTTTTACTAGCTAGTACATAAAAAGAAAATTATCATTGGGTCAAACTACATAACAACTCTTTCTTTATCTGTGAAAAATCAAGTGTAAATTGTGATATGGAAGTGGATGGAAATAAGATTGTGTTTTACAGAACTTTTGATGGGTACATAAAAAGTAACACAAACACTAGTTAACCCACACTACATTAGAAATGGGTAACCCACCAAATCACATACCAAAGGTTCAGAATACAAATTTCTGCAAAGCACAAACTAAGGAGAGAAGTACAAAACAAATTTACAGCACCAACACAAATCCAAAGGTTCCGGCACAATCGAAGCAAATACCAATTGTTGTGGCACAATCATAGATTAACCCAAATAACTAGCGGCAGATCTCTCTTATAAAAAGCAAAGCAATAAAATTTTATATATATAATGTGTATATGTTAGCTAAGTTAACAAACATCAAAGTCAGGCTAACAAATCAAATCTTTGGCTAAATAAAATTCCAAAACAAATTAGCTAAAATCGGTTACTATACTTTAGTATATTCAACTCTTAAGAATTCGATACACAAACTAAATAAAAAATCATATAAAATATGAAACACTAAAACTCAAACCAAAGCAAATACTATCTAATTCTCATTGTTACATTTCATCGAATAGTTCCTGCACACCACAAGCAAAAGACTATTTCACACATTAGAAAATCCAGAACTGGATTTACAAAATCAATTTGAATAACATTGAATTGTAACTAACATTAACTGGTAAATTCAAAACATCTTGCATCAAACTTGCATCAAAATTTCCATCACAATATGCTTTTTTTTTATTATTGCAATGGATTTCCATCATTGCATTCAAAATATATTAATGATTTGCATATGTAATTATTGACATTATTTCACTTGAAGCTAACATATTGAACCTAACATGTAATTTCATTAGTTACAAAAATTTGCTACAGTGCTTAAGTACTCAATCACATGCTTAATATAACCTACTGAGCTAATTAGTACTCAACTGATACCTGATGCTAGCAATGTGTGACAATTACAATGACTAATACCCTACACAATCAAGTACACACTCAAGTCTGCCACTTAGTCAATTACATTCAAGTAACAGTAGCAATAAGCTTAACCCACTCAAGTCTCAACGCAGCAACTCAAGCATCACAGGCACAATAGCTCACAAAACCAAACTCAAGCATCACATATGTACCTGGTGCTATTGAGCGAGGGAGTAAACGGGAGCGGTGGCGGTGCTGGCAAAATGCACGAATGGTGGCTTCTGAGGGTCGAAGGGAGGAGCGGATGGTGGCACTGGGCCGTTGGGACGGCGATGCGCCTTATGGTGAAGGGACGGTCAGAGATCGGAAGCTGGTTAGACGAAGGGTCAAAAGGCGAAGGGTCGGAAGGTGAAGGGACAGTCAAAATGTGAAGGGTTGGAGTCGGAAGGCGAAGGGATGGTCAGAATACGAAGAGACAGAAGGCGAAGGGTCGGAAGGCGAAGGGTCGGAGTCGGAAGATGAAGGGACGGTCGGAATGTGAAGGGACGAAAGACAAAGGATCAGAATGCGAAGGGACGGAAGGCGAAGGGACAGTCAGAATGCAAAGGGTTGGAGTCAGAATGCGAAAGGACGAAGGTGAAGGGTTGGAATACGAAGGGACGGTCGGAAGTGTTGCCGGTGTCTAACTAAAGCATCCCCGGCGTCAAGCTGAAGCGTCGCGATTGGCGATGATGACGACAGCGTGCGAATGGGTTACTTTTGAGAGAGCTGAAGGGTTGTGTGAATATTTTGGGAATGAATTTTGAAGTGTTATGAAGGGATTGGAAAAGGAGTTTTTAGTAAGCTGAGGTAGTTTTTGTGGGCTTTAGCGACGAATTATTTTCTGTCGCCAATGCTCATTTCGTCATCGCGAAAGGTGTTTTTTTTATGTTTTTTAGTGACGACTGTCAATTTCGTCGCTAAAGAACCCAAGATTTAGAGACGGAATTCATATTTCATCACTAAAGCATACATTTAGTGATGAAATATGATTTCGTCGCTAAAAACATATAAGGGTAAATCTATTATTGTTTTTAGTGACGAAATTCATATTTCGTCACTAAAGCATACTTTTAGTGACAAAATGTGATTTCGTCACTAAAAATATACAAGTGCAAAACTTTTATTTTTTTTAGTGATGACTACGTTTCGTCACTAATACTTACTCTTAGCGACGAAAGTATTTTCATCACTAAAACTATCCACAGTAATACCTACAGTGACGAAATATTTCATCACTAAAAATTTCAACTTTTAGCGACCAACTATTTCGTCACTATAGATTAATTAAGTTGGCGCCAAAGTTTCCCTCCTTGGTGCTCATTTTTCAGATCACTTTTAGTGACGAAATTTATTTTTCGTCCCTAAATGTAATAATTTTTTTCATTATTAGTGACGAAATTCATATTTCGTCACTAAAGCTTTATTTTTAGTGACAAAAAATATTTCCTCACTAATTTTCGTTACTAAAAATACATTTTGTTGTAATGCTTTTAGGTTTAAAGTCTTAGATTGGGATTTGTTATGTATTTGGGCAATTTATTGTAATAAGGCTATTCTTGTATTTGAGCATTTCATTTTATATGTAAGTTTAGTCATAAATTTCCAAAGGGGGAGATTGTTATTTTGTCCTTTAACTATTTATCAAGTCAATTTAGCCATCAATTTTTAAAACAAAGTCATTGTCATGCTTGAATTTTAAAAGACTTAATAGTCAAAGTCAACTTAAATTTCAAATTTTTACATTTTTGAATAATAAAATTTTAAGTTGTTATTGGTTTTGATTTCAACTTACCATTGAAATTACTTTTTGTCCATTAGTTATAGCTAATAACAACCTGCCACTTAGAATTTGTTATGAAAATATTGTGAACATTGCATTTCTCAAAAAATGTATTACACTTTTTCTAAAATTTTATTTTTCTCTCCATTGGCTTCCATTAATTACTTCCCTCCTTTGCTGATTGATGGGGTTACACCTTGTCTACCTTCACTTGTCCTTAATTAACTCGTCTAAATAGTAATGAATGAGATGAGGAAGGATGAGTATCCTTGATTTGGATAGGCACAATCCTTGTACATGAACATGAGAGCAATATCCACAGAATTTGAAGAGGAGAAAAACCAACATTGTCCATGTAATGGACGATGTGGGCACAAGCGCCTGTGACAAGTTTTGGGTTTCCCCAAATCCATGGGAAGTATGCCTTGGCATAAGGTGGACTATGGCAGAAGGTTTAAATGGAGTTAGTACCTAGATTAGGTCTAGGAACCATATATGTAGTGTTATTTTTAGTGCTATCATGATAACACTTATCAAACACTAATAACATTTTCGTTTAGCCTCTAAGTAATAATAACATAGCTCCGAAGGGAGGTTAACATTAAACTTAGTCTAGTGTACACCATTGCCTAAATTCTATGTGAGTCGTTAAGTAACTACATGGTAACGTGGTCGTTCTTAATGTAAAAACACATATAATCCATCATTAAGAAGTTTAATCTGTAGTATCATGAATTAAACACCCTCCGAAGGGAGCAAGGCATATACGCTAAGGTGAGGTGCTTAATCATACTACTATAAACTGACAATGGAGGCCACGAGATCCAATCCTTGTATCTCTCTCCCACTAGATGTTTTAAAATAAATATTTTTAATTAGAAAACATGTGTAATCTAATTACACACTACCTTGCACTTTATCCATTTGAAAACACTTAAAAAATTCAAAATTCTTAGTTTTTGATCGATCGAATTTATATCTCGATTAAATTCAATCGATCAAAAAAATAGAAAAATTGTGACAAAACAATCTGCCTGGCTTGATTGATACTCGATTGCTTCTCAATCAATAAAAAAAGAACATTTGATCGATCGACTAGCAATCGAATCAAACTTAACAATCTGCCTAGCTTAATTGGTTCTTGATTGATTGAAAAAGAACATTCTATCGATTGATTAGCAATTGAATATCAATCGAATCAAACAGATTGGTCACTATTTCACTCGATTGATCGAAAGCAATTTTTGATCTATCGAATCTCATGAAACTTGAATTTTTCAGAATTTTTCTTGAGCAGTTTTCAACTGTTTTTCATGAACAAACAACCATCATATGAAACTAATAGACAGAGATTGATATCAAAACTAAATTCCATTGATGCTACAGCCTTAAAGTTCAATTTATCATTCTTAAATTCAAATTTAAACAACAACATAACATCAATATCAGTTTTCATCAAACAATAATTTCAATAACCACGTAGAAAATTAAATGTATAGTCTTCTAACATCATGAAACTATTATCTCTAATTCCAAAATTCACAAATCATGTCATATAGATTCGAAATTGAAGACCGTTCTGATACCAATTGTTGGAAAAATACATGTTTGTATCACGTAAAAAACATACACAACGAAAAATTAATGGATCTACTTCATTCGCAATTCCTAACATGTACTATGTAAGTTTCAGAATATAAGAATAAGAGAGTGTAACTTGGCGCGGTAAAATTCAAAACCAAAGATTGAAAGTTCTTGAGAACACTTTTAATTTTACTACAATTTCACTTGTGCCCAAGAAGTATGGCCTCTCAATCAGTTTATATGTGTATGTTCAAGAGAGAATAATAGAGTGTCCAACACACACATACAAACCATTTCATTCTCATACAAAATTCTGTATGTTTCTCTCCTTATAACCGGTTACCTAATTGGGCTAGCCTTTTGGGCCATTCCAATTGGGCTTTAGTATGTAGCTTGGAGTGGGACCAAAAGGAAATAAATAAAATACTAGCTACTGTAAAGTTGTTATTTACAACTATTTGTTGGGTTGGCTTTTATTCTATGTCAAATTTGATTGTAATTTTATTAAATCGTTTGTACCCTGTATTTAATGTGGGATTTCATTGTAAGGGTTGTGTGTTAGAAAGAAAATGTGTGAAGACTTAAGCTATTGAAGAATGAAGTATTTTCGCGGGTATCTCATGACTTAGCATCCTGCTAAGTAACTCACGTGCCCTGCACGTGCTGGAATACAAAGAGTCAGGCCAGATAGAGACAGCTGTGTCTCCCAAGTATCTTACAGGTAAGGCCTTCCCGTGAGACACCCACGAGAAATTCTATTTTGCTAGCCTGTCCAGTCTGATACACAGTTTTTATGCCTACACTATTTATACCCACATTACTCACAAACGTAAAGGAGAGCTTCTGAGAGAAAACCCTATCCTAGCACCTTGAGAGTTAGAGATTGTCATACCCACAATCCTCTACACATTTGTTTTGGGAATTTCCTTATCTCATACCTCTCCATTTCCATACCATTAAGAGGTTGATAGCACAAACACTTACCACACCCATTGAGAGTGTCAAGTGAAGTTTTGGTGCTGCTGGAAAGCATTGGAAGAAACCTAGAATGGCAGAGGCAACATAAAGCTTGTTGCAGGATCCGGAGAACTGGACAAGACACGATTCTCAGAAGCCTTGTTGGAGTAGGAGCTTGGAGGGCTTAGGTATAGAGGGTAGATTAGGTGTGGAGGATCGCTTGCTCACCCTTGTATCCCAACTGATTGTCTAGTGGATCGATTTCCGTATGGAGGGCGGCAGAGAGGTTTTTCATCGAGTTCTTCGGTTTCCTCTTCGATAACACGTTTTGGTTTTATCTGTGTTTGCTTTACTCTTCCCTACTCGTTCATTTTATTTCACTACTGGGTTGCTTTAATATGGATTAGAGTAGCTCTCTTGCTTATACGCTTGTGTTTACACTTGTAAAGTTGTTATTTACAACTATTTCTTTAGTTGGCTTATATTTCGTGCTAAATTTGATTGTAATTATATTCAATATATTGTACCCCGTATTTATTGTGGAATTTCTTTGTAAGAGTTATGTGATAGAGAGAGAGAGAGAAAGTGTGAAGATTCAAGCATTTGAAGACTAAAGATTTCTCGCGGGTATATCGCAACTTAGCTACTCGTGAAATGAATCATGTGCCCTGCACGTGTTGGAATATGAAGAGTCAGGCCAGATGGAGACAGCTGCGTCTCATGAGTATCTCACGGGTAAGGCCTCCTCGCAAGACACCCGCGATGCATTCTGTTCTGCCAGCTTGTCCACTATGATACACACTTTTTGTGCCTGCACTATTTATACCCACATTACCCACAAATGTTAAGGAGAGTTTATGGGAGAAAACCCTAGCCAAATACCTTAAAAGTTAGAGATTGTTATCCCACAGTCCTCTACACATTTGTCTAGTGGATCGATTTTCGCTTAGTGGACGGCGAAGAGGTTCTTCGTTGAGTTTTTCTGTTTCCTCTTCGATAACACGTTTCGGTGTTATTTGTGTTTGCATTTCTCTTCCCCACTCTTGTTCATTTCATTTTACTGCTGTGTTGCTTTAAATATGGATTAGAGTAGCTCTCTTGCTTATGTGATTGTGTTTCCACTTGTAAAGTTGTTATTTACAACTATTTGTTTTGTTGGCTTATATTCCGTGCCAAATTTGATTGTAATTATATTTAATCTGTTGTACCCTATATTTATTATGGGATTTCTTTGTAAGGGTTCTGTGATAAAGAGAGAGTGTGTGAAGACTCAAGCATTTGAAGACTGAAAATTTCTTGCAGGTATATCACGACTTAGCTACCCGCGAAATGAATCATGTGCTCGGCATGTGCTGGAATGCGAAGAGTCAGGATAGATGGAGATAGTTGTGTCTCACGAGTAATGCCTTCCCTCAAGACACACGCGAGGCATTCTGTTTTGCTAGCCTGTTCAGTCTGCTACACACTTTTTGTGCCTACACTATTTATACCCACATTACCCACAAATATTAAGGAGCGCTTCTTAGAGAAAATCCTAGCCAAACACCTTGAGAGTTAGAGATTGTTATATCCACTATCCTCTACACATTTGTTTTGGGAATTTCCTCATCTCTTACCTTCCTATTTCCATACCATTGAGAGGTTGATAGCCCAAACGCTTATCACACCCTTTGAGAGTGTCAAGTGGAATTTTAGTGCTGCTGGGAAGCATTGGAAGAAGCCTAGAATGACAGAGGCAACATGGAGCTTGATGTGGGATCTGAAGAACTAGACAAGACACGGTTTCGAAAAACCCTGTTGGAGTAGGAGCTTGGATGGCTTAGGTACAGAGGGTAGATTAGGCTTGGAGGGTCTTTTGCTCTTCCTTGTATCCTAACTATTTATCTAGTGGATCGATTTCCGCTTGAAGGGCGGCGGAGAGGTTTTTCGTAGAGTTCTTCTATTTCCTCATCGATAACACATTTTGGTATTATTTGTATTTGCTTTTCTCTTCCCTACTCTTGTTCATTTCATTTTATTACTGTGTTGCTTTAAATATGGATTAGAGTAGCTCTCTTGCTTATACGCTTGTGTTTACACTTGTAAAGTTGTTATTTACAACTATTTGTTTTGTTGGCTAATATTCCATGCCAAATTTGATTGAAATTATTTTCAATCTATTGTATCCTGTATTTATTGTGGGATTTCTTTGTAAGGGTTATGTGATAGAGAGAGAGTGTATGAAGACTCAAGCATTTGAAGATTGAAAATTTCTCGCGGGTATATCACGACTTAGCTACCCGCGAAATGAATCATGTGCTCGGCATGTGCTGGAATGCAAAGAATCAGGATAGATGGAGACAATTGTGTCTCACGAGTATCTCACGGGTAATGCCTTCCCTTAGGACACACGTGAGACATTCTGTTTTGCTAGCCTGTTTAGTCTGTTACACACTTTTTGTGCCTACACTATTTATACCCACATTACTCACAAATATTAAGGAGAGCTTCTTAGAGAAAATCCTAGCCAAACACCTTGAGAGTTAGAGATTGTTATACTCACTATCCACTACACATTTGTTTTGGGAATTTCCTCATCTCTTACCTCTCCATTTCCATACCATTGAGAGGTTGATAACCCAAACACTTATCACACCCTTTGAGAGTGTCAAGTGGAGTTTTGGTGCTGCTAGGAAGCATTGGAAGAAGCCTAGAATGGCAGAGGCAACATGGAGCTTGATGTGGGATCCGAAGAACTAGACAAGACACGGTTTCGAGAAACCTTGTTGGAGTAGGAGCTTGGATGGCTTAGGTACAGAGGGTAGATTAGGCTTGGAGGGTCTTTTGCTCTCCCTTGTATCCTAACTGTTTGTCTAGTGGATCTATTTCTGTTTGGAAGGCGGCGGAGAGGTTTTTCGTAGAGTTCTTCTGTTTCCTCATTGAGAACACATTTCGGTGTTATTTGTATTTGCTTTTGTCTTCCCTACTCTTGTTCATTTCATTTTACTACTGTGTTACTTTAAATATAGATTAGAGTAGCTCTCTTGCTTATACGCTTGTGTTTACACTTGTAAAGTTGTTATTTACAACTATTTGTTTTGTTGGCTTATATTCCATGCTAAATTTGATTGTAATTATATTCAATCTGTTGTACCCTATATTTATTGTGAGATTTCTTTGTAAGGGTTATGTAATAGAGAGAGAGTGTGTGAAGACTCAAGCATTTAAAGAGTGAAGATTTCTCACAGGTATATCATGACTTTGCTACCCACGAAATGAATCATGTGCCCGACATGTGCTGGAATGCGAAGAGTCAGGATAGATGGAGACAGTTATGTCTCACGAGTATCTCGCGGGTAAGGCTTTCCCGCAAGACACCCGCGAGGCATTTTGTTTTCCCAGCCTGTTCAGTCTGCTACACACTTTTTGTGCCTACACTATTTATACCCACATTACCCACAAATATTAAGGAGAGCTTCATAGAGAAAATCCTAGCCAAACATCTTAAGAGTTAGAGATTGTTATACCCACTATCCTCTACACATTTGTTTTGGGAATTTCCTCATCTCCTACCTCTCCATTTCCATACCGTTGAGAGGTTGATAGCCCAAACACTTACCACACCTTTTGAGAGTGTCAAGTGGAGTTTTGGTATTGTTGGGAAGCATTGGAAGAAGCCTAGAATGGTAGTGGCAACATGGAGCTTGATATGGGATCCGAGGAGCTAGACAAGACACGGTTTCGAGAAACCTTGTGGGAGTAGGAGCTTGGAGGGCTTAGGTACAGAGGGTAGATTAGGCTTGGAGGGTCTTTTGCTCTCCCTTGTATCCTAACTATTTGTCTAGTGGATCTATTTCCGCTTGGAGGGTGGCGGAGAGGTTTTTCGTCGAGTTCTTCTATTTCCTGATCGATAACATGTCTCGGTGTTATTTGTGTTTGCTTTTCTCTTTCCTACTCTTGTTCATTTCATTTTGTATTGTGTTGCTTTAAATATGGATTAGTGTAGCTCTCTTGCTTATACACTTGTGTTTACACTTGTAAAGTTGGTATTTACAACTATTTGTTTTGCTGACTTATATTCCTTGCCAAATTTGATTATAATTATATTTAATATGTTGTACCCTATATTTATTGTGGGATTTCTTTGTAAGGGTTATGTGATAGAGAGAGAGTGTGTGTGAAGACTCAAGCTTTTAAAGACTAAAGATTTGTCGCGGGTATATCGCGACTTAGCTACTTGAGATCTGAATCATGTGCCCTGCACGTGCTGGAATGCAAAGAGTCAGGCTAGTTAGAGACAGTTGTGTCTCGCGAGTATCTTGTGGCTAAGGCCTTCCCGCAAGACACCCGCGAGGCATTATGTTCTGCCAGCCTGTCCAGTCTGATACACACTTTCTGTGCCTATACTATTTATGCCCACATTACCCACAAATGTTAAGGAGAGCTTCTGAGAGAAAACCTTAGCCAAACGCCTTAAGAATTCGAGATTGTTATACCCACAATCCTCTACACATTTGTTTTGGGAATTTCCTCATCTCCTACCTCTCCATTTCCATATCATTGAGAGGTTGATAGCCTAAACACTTACCACACCCTTTGAGAGTGTCAAGTGGAGTTTTGGTGCTGCTAGGAAGTATTGGAAGAAGTCTAGAATGGCAGAGGCAACATGGAGCTTGTTGCGGGATCCAAAGAACTAGACAAGATATTGTTCCAAGAAACCTTGTTGGAGTAGGAACTTGGTGGGCTTATGTACAGAGGGTAGATTAGGCTTGGAAGGTCTCTTGCTCACCCTTGTATCCCAACTGATTGTTTAGCGGATCAATTTTCGCTTGGAGGGCGGCGGTGTGGTTTTTCATTGAGTTCTTCTGTTTCCTCTTTGATAACACATTTCTATGTTATCTGTGTTTGCTTTTCTCTTCCCCACTCTTGTTCATTTCATTTTACTACTGTGTTGCTTTAAATATGGATTAGAATAGGTCTCTTGCTTATACGCTTGTGTTTACACTTGTAAAGTTGTTATTTACAATTGTTTGTTTTGTTGGCTTATATTCCGTACCAAATTTGATTGTAATTATATTCAATATGTTGTACCCCGTATTTATTGTGGGATTTCTTTGTAAGGGTTATGTGATAAAGAGAAAGAGTGTGAAGACTTAAACATTTGAAGACTGAAAATTTCTCGTGGGTATATCGCAACTTAGCTACCCGCGAAAAGAACCATGTGCCCTGCACGTGCTGGAATGCAAAGAGTCAGGCTAGATAAGGACAGCTGTGTCTCGCGAGTATCTCCCGGGTAAGGTCTTCTCGCGAGACACCCACAAGGCATTTTGTTCTGCTAGCTTGTCCAGTCTGATACACACTTTTTGTGCCTACACTATTTGTACCCACATTACCCACAAATGTAAAATAGAGCTTTTGAGAGAAAACCTAGCTAAACACCTTAAGAGTTAGAGAATGTTATAGCCACAATCCTCTACACATTTTTTTTGGGAATTTCCTCATCTCCTACCTCTCCATTTCTATACCATTGAGAGGTTGATAGCCTAAACACTTACCACACCCTTTGAGAGTGTCAAGTGGAGTTTTGGTGCTACTGGGAAGCATTGAAAGAAGCCTGGAATGGCAGATGCAACATGGAGCTTGTTGTGGGATCCGGAGAATTAGATAAGACCCGGTTCCGAGAAGCCTTGTTGGAGTAGGAACTTGGAGGGCTTAGGTACAGAGGGTAGATTAGGCTTGGAGGGTCTCTTGCTCACCCTTCTATCCCAAGTAATTGTCTAACTGATCAATTTCCACTTGGAGGGTGGCGGAGAGGTTTTTCACCGAGTTCTTCGGTTTCCTCTTCGATAACACGTCTCGGTGTTATCTGTATTTGCATCTCTCTTCCCTACTCTTGTTCATTTCATTTTTACTACTGGGTTGCTTTAAATATGGATTAGAGTAGTTGTCTTGCTTATACGATTGTATTTACACTATTCCGCACTTAGTATTAATTTAGTGTAAAATTAACCGAGCCGTAACTTTAATTTGAAGGGTCTAAACCACTCGTGTGTTTTCAACACAGTTCCAAGCTTTCAATTGATATCAGAGCAAGTACACTTACTATGGTTTAAATACCTAAGTGTGATCCTAGACCCCTTGGTTTTAGCCAACATGAAGGATAGTAAAGGTGTTTGTAAAAATGACTCTATGAGCATATTTGAGTACAGTTCTAGTGATGCACTTTTAGAGTTATTTAAATCAAAGAATCTTTAGTCACGTGCTGAATTCCTTAGTTCTTGTGAACCATGATATAAATAACAATTCACAAGAACCACGAATATAAGAGAAGGAATAGACACTTGTGTGATAAACTTGATCGTCTGAAAGGGAAACTTCACTCATCTTTGAATGAAATAAAGAAAAATGAATCCTACTTTGATGGTAAAAAATGTCTCTCTCATGCATGTCTTTTTGTTTATACCACATTGAAAGTGTTTAATTCATGTTTGTGGTATCTTCACAATGGTTGTTCAAGGCATATGACTGGAGATAAGTCTCTGTTCAAAACTTTTAAAGTGAAGGAAGATGATTTTGTGACATTTGGAGATGGTAGTCATTCACAAGTTCTTGGAAAGGGAACGGTGGATATTCCGGGATTGCCTCTGTTGACTAACGTGCTGTATATTAAGGGATTGAAAGTGAACTTATTGAGTATTACTCAGATTTGTGATGAAGACTTCATAGTCTAATTTTCAAAGAAAGGATGTCTAATCCTAAATGAAGAAGGTGTTCAAGTTCTGAAGGGACTTAGGACCACTGATAATTGTTATGGGGTCATTCCCAAACCAAGCATAGCATGTCGGAGTGCTCGGGTAAATCTCTTGGAGTTGTGGCATCAACGACTTAGACATGCTAACTACAAACAAGTGGCAAAAGTTTCGATGCTTAAAGCTGTGTTTGGTTTACCAAAGTTTGGGAAAATTGAGAAGAATGTTTGTGGTCCATGCCAATTGGGAAACAAACAAAGAAAAGCCATCCTAAAGTAAATGTGGTTGCTACTTCTCGCCCTTTAAAGCTACTACATGTGGATCTAATGGGTCCTACAAGAACAAAAAGCATGGGTGGAAAGCGCTATATTATGGTGGTTGTTGGTAATTTCTCAAGGTATTCTTGGGTGGATTTTCTTAGAGAGAAGTTAGAAGCATGTGACAAGATGGAAAAATTGTGCAAAAGACTGATGAATGAAAAGGGAGTTCCTATAGTCAAAATCAGAAGTGATCATGAGAAGGAGTTTGAAAATTTAAAGTTTGATGCATTTTGCAACGAACACGGCATTAAGAAGGAATTCTCAGCTCCAAAGACTCCATAACAAAATGGGGTAGTTGAAAGGAAGAATCGGGTGATTCAAGAGATGGCTTAAGTAATGTTAGTTAACAAAAACCTCCCACAGAAGTTTTGGGCTGAAGCTGTGAATACTTCATGCCACATTGGAAATAGGATTTACTTCCTAGGAGGAACAAAGAAGACATCGTATGAAATTTGGAGAGAAAAGAAGCCGAAAGTGAAATATTTTCGAATTTTTGGGAGCAAATGTTACATTCTCAATGATAGGGAGAATCCTAGAAAATTTGATGCCAAGAGTGATGAAGGGATATTTTTGGAATATTCCACAAATAGCCGAGCATATAGAGTGTTCAATAAGTGCATTAAACAGTGATGGAATCAATAAATGTGGTCATTGATGACTTCATATCTGAAAAGGATATTGACGATGATGGTGAAGGATCAAACCTTAAGAAGAGTGAGGTGGATGACAACATGTCTCAAGGTGATGATGCTGAGAAAGAATCACCGAAAAAGGAGTCCACGCCTCTCATACCAAGAAGGGAGACTAGATCAACACAAGGGTTTTCAAGCCCTCTCACACCTCCAGAAGTTCAACCTCCAATTTCTCGTGATGAGGAACCTTCCAGCTCCAAATGACTGTCATCAAGGGTAATCCTCAATCATCCATCCAGTAATATCATAAGTGATGTAGAAGAAGGACTTCGCTTGAGAAAATGACAGGCCTATATTGTGAATCATGTGAGGTACAATTGTTATCTTGCTCAATTTGAACCAAAGAAAGTTGAGGAAGCTTTGAAAGATGAGAATTAGGCGGAGTCCATGCATCAAGAGTTCGTTAGAAATGACGTATAGGAGTTAGTACCAAGGCCCAAGGATACACACGTAATTGGCACCAAGTGGATCTTCAAGAACAAAACTGATGAATATGGTGAGGTTGTTCGAAACAAGTCTAGATTGGTGGCGCAAGGATACACTCAAGTTGAAGGTATAGACTTTGATGAGTCATTTGCTTCGGTTGCAAGACTTAAGTCAATCCGAATTCTCCTTTCCATAGCATGCATTATGAACTTCAAGTTATATCAAATGGATGTGAAGAGTGCTTTCTTGAATGGATTTTTAAATGAAGAAGTGTTTGTAGAACAACCAAAGGGATTTCAAGACCCTCACTTTTCGGACCATGTGCTAAGGCTGAAGAAGGCATTATATGGGCTGAAACAAGCACCAAGAGCTTGGTATGATCACTTTACCACATACCTCTTGGATTATGGTTTCAAGAGAGGTCAAGCCGATCGAACTTTGTTTGTCAAAAGGGATGAGAGATCTCTCCTTGTGGTTCAAGTATATGTGGATGACATAGTCTTTGGATCCACAATCGATTATTTAGCTCATGAATTTTCAGAAGAAATGAAGAGGGAATTTGAGATGAGCATGGTGGGAGAGCTAAACTACTTCCTAGCACTTTAAGTAAAACAATAGGAAGATGGGATTTTTATCTCTCAAGAGAAATATGCCAAAAATCTTGTAAAAGGATTTTGCCTAGACTCTAAGAAACACACTTCCACTCACATGAGTTCCTCGGCAAAACTGAGTCGTGATGCAGCAGATGTAGAAGTGGATCTAATACTCTATCGAAACATGATCGGTAGTCTTCTATATCTCACTGCTAACAGAATAGACATTGCTTTTAGTGTAGGAGTATGTGCCTGATTTCAGGCTATACCCAAAGAGTCACACTTGACAGCAGTTAAATGAATTATCCACTACATAAATGACATATCTAATTATGGAATTTGGTATTCAAGAGACTCAAATGAGTGTCTAGCTAGATATTCTAATGCTAACTGGGCCGGGTGCATTTGTGATAGAAAAAGCACTTTCGGTGGTTGTTTTTATCTCAGAAACAACTTGGTATCATGGATGAGCAAAAAGCAAAATTCAGTTTCTCTATCAACGGCTGAAGTTGAGTACATTGCAGCAGCAAGTGTTGTGCACAATTATTGTGGATGAAGAAGCTTCTTCATGATTATGGAATTACTCAAGACATTATGTATGTATTCTGTGATAATACAAGTGCCATAAATTTGTCAAAAAATCCAGTTCAACACTCGAAATCAAAGCATATCGAGATCCAGTATCACTTCATTCAAGTCTTGGTAGAAGAAATGACTGTGTACCTGGAGTTCATCAACACTGACAACCAGAAGGTAGACATATTTACTAAACCTCTTGATGGTCTGAGGTTTGAGTCTTTGCGTAAGACAATCGGTGTCGGTATCATTCCTTAAACTACACTCCTTTATGTGAACCTTCTCTGTTCATTGTTGCATATCTGTTGTTTAGGTTTCGCATGTCATGTTTGTTCTTGTTTTCTTTTACCTGTTGGCTTGTGCCTGTTTTTGTTTTGTTGATCTAACTTTATTTCAGTTTGTTTTTTAGTGTGTTCAAAAAATTCAAAAACCCATAAAAAAAATTGAAAATTTTTTAAAAAGTTTGATCGCTTGTGTTATGCTTATCACATTTGAGTTTGGCCTAGTACCTTCGTACTAATGGCGTAGTGCATTTAGGAGCTTAGCTTGTTATGTATGCACATTTATCTTTGTGGAAGAAATCTTGAAAACTATGTGTGATTGTTGTAAATGGATTTTCAATCTTGTCATGAATGTTGGTCAATAGTCTTGATGGTCTTGATACTTGCATAGACTTGTGTCTATGTCTCTTCCCACTTTATTTTTATATTTTTGCAAAAGAGCTCACTAAATGTAAATCTCAAAATAAAAAGAGATATCGAGCTGCAAAAGCCTGTTGCACATACTAGTATTTGACTAGGAAAGAGGGAAAGTGACTTGTATTTTGAAATATATGGTGCTCAAAAAGCCAAAGGGTAATTCTAAATGTTGATATATCAAAATATCAAGCACCGATCTCAAAAAGGAAATGTATCATCCAAAATGGATCAAATGTAATCAATTTGTGGGAGGTCATATATACTCATTTCTATAATTGAGATTGTCCACTTGATTTCGTATCAGTTGTGTATGACTCGATTAAATTGATCATTGAAGCTTCACTCTGGTCTAAGGACTATTTCACACTTGATACTCACCCACAACACACAAGACTTTGATTCAATGAATACTTATCTTATTTGTGTGATTGTACAGGTTCAAATGTGATGTGTATGCTCAATTACTTGATGATCAAACCCAAAAAGATTTTTGAGTGTTTTATTTGTTTTTGAAAATGTTTTTTTTAATACTTTTGTGTCTTATGTTTTTGTTCAAAATGCCTTTTTTTTTTTTTTTTTTTTTTTTTTTTTTTTTTTTTTTTTTGTGTGTGTGTTTTCTTCAAAAAATTGGTTCAAAGGTTGCCTCGCGAGAAGCTCGCAACTTAGAGCTTTCCGCGAAAAAGGCTTGAGGGAAATATTTTTTTATCATGTCACACAGAAACTCTCGTGATTGTATTGTGACTACCTTGCAACCAACAGCTTGTCACAAAATGTTGTTTGGCCAAAATTGGATTTTTCCAAAATCACACAAAAACTCTCGTGACTGTATCGCTACTATCTCGTGACTTATAGCTTCTCGAGAAAGTTTTTGTGCATCAGGTGCCTCTCTCGTGACTGTCTCTCTACTCTCTAACCCGCGAAAAACGCGTGTTTTCAGTTTTTATGCAGCAGATATGACAGTTTTTCAAATCACACTCATTTCCCTCGCTAAGTCCTTCTTGAACCTCTCTCAACCCAAATCAAATTTCTCTCAAACCCCATCATTCTCAAGCATATTTTCTACATTTTCAACTTCAAGGTATGGTTTCTAAAACATTTGCTTCATGTTTTTCTTCATTTGTGTAGAAATTTATGTTAGGGTTTCAAAATTTGGGAATTTTTCGAAAATGGGTTAGGTTTCTATTTTTCGTTTATTTTGTTTTAATTTTTTTATTGGGCTGAGTCCCATTTGATATTTGTGCATCTGTGTTGGCCCCATGAGGCATTTTAACATGTATTGAGGCTAGATTTCACTATGTTCATGCATTATTCATGTTTTATTTGCTTTTGTGCATGCTAGGTGTTTGACAAAATGTCCCAGTGACATTTTTGTGTTAAATTGGATTCAATTGAATTTCAATCTCTGGGTTTTCTCTTATTTGACCTTGGTTAACTTGTTTTGGTCATGTCTCTGTGTTTCACATTCTATGCCATTGTTGCTCACACTAGGCACTCACCTAGGCACCCCTCATGCATCTTGTGCTGCATACACATGCATCAGCACATGCACACATATGCACACACATGCATAGTAAATTATTTTCATGCATTGTGTTTATAATTTCTTGATTTATATGCTTTAGCATATTGTTTTGAATTGGTTATGCTCTGCTTAGGTCATTTTTCATCTGTTTTGGAACTAACTTGAATCTAATCAAGTTTTTGTGTTTTGTTTTGTGTTTGTGCACATGTTTCTATCTCCTTTGTGTTCATTTGTACAGATGTCTCCTTTTAAAAGATCTACAATGAAAGGAGGCAACAGCAAAGGGAAAGAGCCAATCATTCATGTTGATGAACTATCACCAAGGTCAAAAAGCCCCGTTCTCAACTGAAGTCTATGACCCTGATCTGTTCAGATCTTATGCTACTTTTCAAAACTATAGGAACTATTTTTGAGACACTCCTTTGCTAGTTGAAAGGGCCGTTGATCAACCATCACTTCGTGACACAAATATACCCATTTGGTTTGCCATGAAAGATTGGAACTTTCTACTTTCAACTCTCGAGAATGCATACGAGAACATGGTTAAGGAATTCTATGCCAATGCCATTGTTCTCAGAGAAGAGATAAAATGTTGGGTTAGAGGAAAAAGTTTCTCTGTAACACCACTGTACTTGGTGGAAATTCTATACATTAACCGGCTAATACTCCCCATACCGTCGGTATATGATGAGCCGAACCCAGATGAAGAGTTTCTTAAAAATACTTTAGGAGCTAATTTGGAATTCTCCTCCAATAAGAAGTCAATCAATATGGCATCCCTTTCTCCCAAATTAAGACTTCTCTTAATGATCATGTGTAGCAATCTCTATCCCTTGTCCACCATCGGATATATGAATCTTGGTCGAGCATTATTCTTGAATGATCTGATCACTGATGAAGAGATTGATGTGTGCTTTCATATTTTTCACATCTTGACAAAAACAGTTGACCGAACTGCTTCAAGAAATTGTATTCCTTTCTGTCGCCTTATTTCTAGGATTTTGAAGCTCAAAGGTGTCTGTCCCTTGAAAGATGAGCGCCTATACACAAGGCCAAGTCCAATTAACATTCGTACTCTCCATGCAAGTATGAGTCCCACCAAGAAGACCACAAGCAAGAAAGTCATGCATCGTCGGGAACCTCGAGCTCTACACCGCATACCTATGATGAACAATTAGACAATATCACCACTACTCTTCAAGAGATTAGTACCAAGATATTCGGGCTGGCATCTATCATGTACTCCCACCACAGTCGCTTTGATTCAAAGCTCACATCACTACAAATGCAATTGGATGAAATTTAACGGAAGCTAGAAGAAGATGACTAGCTATTCCATGACAAAAAGGGGGAGATGACGTCATTGATTGGGGGAGTGTGGTGACCTTTGATAAGGGGAGTATGATGATAGGGGGAGAAGAAGCTAGAAGAAGAAGCTACTATTTCTTTTGTTTGCTGTTTTATGCTTATAGATTTTACTGTTTTTGTTTAAAACTTAAATACTCTGTTTTAAGTTCAGTTTATTATCAGTATTTTTGTGTTTATCTCAATGCTTTTGTAGCATTTTTTTGTACTTTTAAGATATTGCTAATATGTCTTAAGTACCTCACTCTTGTGCCCTAGTAGGATCCTTTATCCAAGATGCAAGTACTTAGTGTATTTTGCTTTGGTTGAGTGTTGGACATGCAATTGATCCTTTGGATTGTTCTTAATTGCATTGCGTGTCCAGATGAGCATTTACTTACTAAATGTTCATTGTATTCATTCGTTAATGACTGTTTTTTTTGTTTGATCAAAATATGCTTACATGTTATGATGTGCTTACAAGCTTGATCGCACTTTACTTGCTTATGTACGTACCTTGTATTTAACTTGTCATAAGTTTAATGAAAGTTTTGTTTATGTGCAAGTGTTTCAGGTAACAAGTATATGCTTGCAAGTGCTTCATAGCTTCTAGATTAGGTGTGAGTGAGTTTTGCCATTGTTCCCAAACTCACGTTTAAGTCTAGAGTCTGTTTTAGGGGTTTTGTTACAGAATAGCCAAAGGGGGAGACTGTAAAGTTGTTTTTTACAACTATTTTTTTTGTTGGCTTATATTCCGTGCCAAATTTGATTGTAATTGTATTCAATCTGTTGTACCCTGTATTTATTATGGGATTTCTTTGTAAGGGTTATGTGATAGAGAGAGAGTGTATGTGTGAAGACTCAAGCATTTGAAGACTGAAGATTTCTTGCAGGTATATTGTGACTTAGCTACCCGCGAAATGAATCATGTGCCCTACACGTGCTGGAATGCGTAGAGTCAGGCTAGATGGAGGTAGCTGTGTCTTGCGAGTATCTCGTAGGTAAGGCCTTTCTGTGAGACACCCGCAAGGCATTCTGTTCTACCAGCCTGTCCAGTCTGATACACACTTTCTGTGCCTACACTATTTATAGCCACATTACCCACAAATGTTAAGGAGAGCTTCTGAGAGAAAACCCAAGCCAAACACCTTGAGAGTTAGAGATTGTTATATCCATAATCCTCTACACATTTGTTTTGGAAATTTTCTCATCTCCTACCTCTCCATTTCCATACCATTGAGAGGTTGATAGCCCAAACACTTACCACACCCTTTGAGAGTATCAAGTGAAGTTTTGGTGTTGCTAGGAAGAATTAGAAGAAGCCTGGAGTGGCAAATGCAACATGGAGCTTGTTGCGGGATTCAGAGAACTAGACAAGACACGGTTTCGAGAAGTCTCATTGGAGTAGGAGCCTAGAGGGCTTAGGTACAGAGGGTAGATTAGGCTTGAAGGGTCTCTTGCTTACCCTTGTATCCCAACTGATTGTCTAGTGGATCGATCTCCGCTTGGAGGGCGACAGAGAGATTTTTCACCGAGTTCTTTGGTTTCCTCTTCAATAACACGTTTCGGTGTTATCTGTGTTTGCATCTCTCTTCTCTACTCTTATTCATTTCGTTTTTACTGCTGGGTTGCGTTGAATATGGATTAGAGTAGTTGTCTTACTTATACACTTGTGTTTACACTATTCTGCACCTAGTATTAAGTTAGTGTAAAATCAACCAAGCCGTAACTTTAATTTGGGGAGTCTAAACAGCTCGAGTGTTTTCAACACATTTTCGGGCTTTCAACACTATTCCACACTTAGTATTAAGTTAGTGTAAAATCAACCAAGCTGTAACTTTGTTTTAGGGGTCTAAACAACTCGTGTGTTTTTCGACACATATTCGAGCTTTCAATTGGTATCAGAGCAAATACACTCGCTGTGGTTTAAATACCTGAGTGTGATCCTAGACCCTTTGGTGTGCTATGAAAAGTGATTTGACTAAGGTCAACATGAAGCATAGTAAAGATGTTTATGAAAATGACTCTATGAGCATATTTGGAGAATGTTCTAGTAATGAGCTTTTAGAGTTATTCAAATCTAATAAGCATGCTAGAATCTTGATAAACATGCTGAAATCTTTAGTTAATAGGAATCATGATATTCATAACAGCTTGTGTGAGTCGAATTCCTTAATTGATGAATATAAGAGAAGGAATAGACATTCATGTGACAAAATTGATTGTCTGAAAAGGAAATTACATTCATATGTGAAGGAAGAAAAGAAAAATGAGATGTCCTTTGATCGCCAAGAATGTATCTCACATGCTTGTCTTTTTGTTCATATCGCATTGAAAGTCTTTAATTCATGTTTGTGGTATCTTGACAGCAGTTGTTCAAGGCATATGACAGAAGATAAGTCTCTGTTCAAAAATCTTAAAGAGAAGGAAGATGGTTTTGTGACATTTGGAGATGGTAGTCACTCACAAGTTCTTGGCAAGGGAATCGTGGATATATCAGGACTACCTTTGTTAACTGATGTGCTGTACATTAAGGGACTAAAAGTGAACTTGCTAAGTATCACTCAGATTTGTGATGAAAATTTCTTAGTCCAATTTTCAAAGAAAGGATGTCTAATTCTGAATGAAGAAGGTGTTCAAGTTTTGAAAGGACTAAGGACCACCAACAATTGTTATGGAGTCATTCCCAAACCAAGTATAGCATGTAGGAGTTCTCGAGTGAATCTTTTGGAGTTGTCACATCAACGACTTGGACATGCTAATTAAAAACAGGTGGCAAAAGTCTCAAAGCTTGAAGCTGTGGTTGGTTTACCAAAGTTTGGAAAAGTTGAGAAGAATGTTTGTGATCCATGTCAATTGGGAAAACAAACAAAGTCAAGTCATCCTAAAGTAAATGTAGTTGCTACTTCTCGCACTTTGGAGTTATTACATGTGGATCTAATGGGTCCAACTAGAATAGAATGCATGGGTGGAAAGCGCTATATAATGGTAGTTGTTGACGATTTCTTAAGATATTCTTGGGTGGACTTTCTTAGGGAGAATTCGGAAGCATGTGACAAGATGGAAAGGCTATGCAAGAGACTGCAGAATGAAAAAGGAGTTCCCATAGTTAGAATCAGAAGTGATCATAGGAAGGAGTTTAAAAATGCTAAGTTTGAAGCATTCTGCAATGAACATGGCATTAAAAAGGAATTTTCAGCTACAAAAACTCCACAACAAAATGGGGTGGTTAAAAGAAAGAACCGGGTGATCCAAGAAATGGCAAGAGTAATGTTACTCAACAAAAACATTCCACAGAAGTTCTGGGCTGAAGCTGTGAATACATCATGTCACATTGGGAATAAAATTTACTTTCGAGTAGGAACTAAGAAGACATCATATGAAATTTGGAGAGAGAAGAAACAAAAAGTGAAATATTTTCAAATATTTGGAAGCAAGTGCTACATTCTCAATGATATGGAGAATCCTGGAAAATTTGATGCTAAAAGTGATGAAGGGATATTTCTAGGTTACTCCACAAATAACTGAGCATATAGAGTGTATAATAAGCGCACTAAAATGGTGATGGAATCAATAAATGTGGTCATCGATGACATTATCTCTGAAAAAGGTATTGATAATGATAATGAAGGACAAACTCTTAAGAAGAATGAGGACGATGATGACATGTCTCAAGGTGAGGATGCTGAGAAAGAATCACTATAAGAGGAGTCTACACCTCCTATACCAAGAAAGGTGACTAGATCAACTCAAGGATCTCCTAGTCCACTCACCCCTCCGGAAGTTCAACCTCTAATCTCATGTGATGAGGAACCTTCCACTTTTAAAAGACCATCATCATGGGTAATCCTCAATCATCCCTCAAGCAATATCATCAGTAATTTAGATGAAGGACTTCGGTTGAGAAAAGGAAGAGCTTATAGTGTGAATCATGTGACATACAACTGCTACCTTGCTTAGTTTAAACCAAAGAAAGTGGAGGAAGCATTGAAGGATGAGAATTGGGTAGAGTCCATGCACCAAGAGTTGAACCAATTTGTAAGAAATGATGTATAGGAGCTGGTACCAAGGCCCATGGATACACATGTCATCGGTACGAAGTGGATCTTCAAGAATAAAACTAATGAAGATGGTGAAGTTGTCTGAAACAAGTTGAGGTTGGTGGCTCAAGGATATACTCAAGTTGAAGGCATAGATTTTGATAAGTCTATTACACCAGTTGCAAGATTAGAGTAAATCCGAATTCTGTTCTCCATAGCATGTATTATGAACTTCAAGCTGTATCAAATGGATGTGAAGAGTGCTTTCTTGAATGGATTTTTGAACGAAGAAGTGTTTGTTGAGAAACCAAGGGATTCCAAAACCCTCACTTTCTTGCCCATGTTTTAAGGCTGAAGAAGGCATTATATAGGCTAAAACAAGCACCAAGAGCTTGGTATGATCTCTTTACCACATACCTCTTAGATCATGGTTTCACGAGAGGTCAAGTCGATCGAACTTTGTTTGTCAAAAGAGATGAGAAGTCTCTCCTTGTTGCTCAGGTATATGTGGATGACATTGTCTTTGGATACACAATCAATCATCTAGCTCATGAATTTTCAGAAGAAATGAAATGGGAGTTTGAGATGAGCATGGGGGGAGAGCTGATCTACTTCCTAGGGCTTTAAGTAAAACAACAAGAAGATGGGATATTTATCTCTTGAGAGAAATATGCCAAGAATCTTGTAAAGCGATTTGGCCTAGACTCCAAGAAGCACACTTCCACTCCCATGAGTTCCTCAGCAAAACTGAGTCATGATGCAAAAGGTACAGAAGTGGATCCAACACTCTATTGAAGCATGATCGGGAGTCTCTAATATCTCACTGCTAGCAGACCAAACATTGCTTTCAGTGTTGGAGTTTGTGCTAGATTTTAGGCAACACCTAAAGAATCACACTTGACTACGGTTAAATGAATTATCTGCTACATTAATGGCACACCTGATTATGGAATTTGATATTCAAAAGACTCGAATGAGTGCCTAGCTGGATATTCTAATGCTGATTGGGCCAGATGTGTTAATGATAGGAAAAGCACTTCCGGTGGGTGTTTTTACCTTGGAAATAACTTGGTGTCATGGATGAGCAAAAAGCAGAATTTAGTCTCTCTTTCAACGGCTGAAGTTGAATACATTGTAGCGGCAAATTGTTGTGCACAATTATTATGGATGAAGAAGCTTCTACATGATTATGGAATCACTCAAGACACTATGTGTGTGTTTTGTGATAACACAAGTGCCATAAATTTATTAAAAAATCCAATCCAACACTCGAAATTGAAGCATATTGAGATTCGGTACCACTTCACTCGAGATTTGGTGGAGGAAAAGACTGTGTATTTGGAGTTCATCACCACTAACAACTAGAAGGCAAACATATTCGCTAAACCTCTTGATGACCCGAATTTTGAGACTTTGCGTAAGACCATCAGTGTCGGTATCATTCCTTGAACTTTATCTCATGTGTGAACCTTTTTGCTCTCTGTTGCATATTTTTTTTGGTCTCACATGTTTAGTTTGTTCATGTTTCTTTTTCAAGCTTTTGCTTTGCTTTCGTTTTTGTTCTGTTTTTGAGTGTGTTCAAAAAATTCAAAAATCCATAAAAATTTGAAAAATCTTCAAAAAGTTTGATCGCTTGTTTTGTATATATCACATGTGAGTTTGGCCTAGTACCTTCATACTAATGGCATAATGCATTTACGAGCTTAGCTTGTATTTATATGTACATTTATTTGTGTGGAAGATATCTTGAAAGCTATGTGTGATTGTTGTAAACAGATCTTCAAGCGTGTCATGAATGATTGGTCAATTGTCTTATTGGTCTTGATACTTGCATAGACTTGTGCCTATATCTCTTCCCACTTTATTTTTTTTATTTTTTATGTTTTACAAAAGAGCTCACCAAATGTAAATCTCCAAGTGAAAAGAGATTTTGAGCTGCAAAAGCCTATCACACGTACTAGTATTTAACTAGGAAAAAGGGAAAGTGACTTTTTATTGAAATATTTGGTGCTCGAAAAGCCAAAGGCTAATTCTTAATATTGAAATATCAGAAATTTCAAGCACCAATCTCAAAAAGAGATGTGTTATCCAAAAATGATCAAATGTTATGATTTATGCAGAAGCCAAATGAAAAGCTTCTAAGTTGTGTAATCATTTTGTGGGAGATTATATGTTCCTTTCTATAATTGAGATAGACCACTTGACCTAGTATCAGTTGTGTATGACTTGATTGAATTACTCATTGAAGCTTCACTCTGGTCTAAGGACTTTTTCATACTTGATACTCACCCACAACACACAAGACTTTGATTTAATGAATGCTTATCTCATTTGTGTGATTATACATGTTCAAACGTGATGTGTATGCTCAAATACTTGTTAATCAAACCTAAAATGATTTTTGAATGTTTTATTTGTTTTTGAAAGTGATTTTATACTTTCGTACTTTTAGTTTTTGTGTTCCAAATGCATTTTTGTGTTTGTCCTCAAAAATTGGTTCAGAGGTTGTCTCATGAGAAGCTCGCGACTTAGAGCTTCTCGCAAAAAGGGCTTAAGGGAAATAAATTTTTTTCATCATGTCACACAGAGACTCTCGTGACTGTATCGTGACTACCTCGCGACCAACAACTTCCCGAAATGCTGTTTGGCTAAAACTGGATTTTTTCAAAATCAAATAGAAGCTACCACGACTGTCTTGCGACTGTTTTGCAACTTAAAGCTTCTCGCGAAAGCTGATGTGCTTCAGTGGCTATTCTCGCAACTGTCTCGCTACTCCCTAACCCACGAAAAATGCGTGTTTTCAGTTTTTAACATAGCAGATGTGACAGTTTTTCAAAATCACTCATTTCCCTTGCTAAGCCTCTCTTGAACCTTTCTCAACCAAAATCACTATTTCATTCAAACCCCACCATTTTCAAGCAAAATCTCTGCACAATTATTTCAAGGTATGTGTTTCTTACACTTTTTATCTTTTATTTTCAGATTATGCAGAATTTGTGCTTAGGGTTTTGAAAATTGGGGATTTTCGAAAATTAGGTTGGGTTTCTATCTTTTGTGATTTTTTCTCATCCTTTTTTTTTTTTTGTTTGGGCTAAGTCCCATTTGATGTTTGTGCATCTATGTTGGCCCCTTATGGAATTTTGAGCATGTATTGAGGCATTTTTTCATATGTTCATGCATTTTACATAACTGTTTTGCACTGTTGCACGACATGTGTTTGATAGTTTGTCTAAGTAATATTTCTGTGTTGTATTGGACTAAACTGAGTTTCAATCTTTGGGCTAGGTTTTATTTGTTCATGTTTATCATGCTTTCGACAATGGTTGTGTGTTTTACACACTTTGTCCATTTTGTGCCTCAATGCTATATCATGCACACACCTAGGCACACCTCATGCATCTCATGCTACACACACATGCACCAGCATATGCATCTGCACACGTACACATATGCACACACATGCACACCTACTTATTTCATGCATTTTGTCTTTATGCTCTTGCTTTATTTGTTTAGCATGTCATTTTGAGTCTTTATGCTATGAGTTGGGTTGTTTAACATTGTTTTTCAGGTTAATTTAACTTGAACTAACTTGAATCTAATCAAGTTTTTGTGTTGTGTTGTGTGTTTTTGCACTTGTTTTTTTGTCTGTTCTGTGCTTACTTGCGCATATGTCTCCATTTAAGCACTCAGCTGTGAAAGGAGGTAGCAGCAAAGGGAAAGAGCCAATAATTGATGTTGATGAACTGTCGCCAAGGTTAAAAAGGACTCGATTTTCAATAGAAGTCTATGACCCTAACCTGTTCAGATCGTATGCTGCATTTCAATCCTATAGGAACTACTTTCGAGACGCCCCATTGGTGGTTGAAAGGGCTGTTGATCAACCATCTCTCCATGACACAAATATTCCCATATGGTTTGCCACGAAGGATTGGAACTTTCTACGCTCAACTCTTGAGGATGCATATGAAAACATGGTAAAAGAGTTCTATGTCAATGCCACTGTCAATGGAGAAGAGACAAAGTTTTGGGTGAGAGTAAAGATTTTCTCAGTAACTCCTATTTTTTTGGTAGAAATCCTACACATTAACCGTCCAATACGCCCCATACCACCGGTTTATGATGAGTTGAATCCAGATGAAGAGGTTCTTAAAGAAGCCTTATGAGCTAATTTGGAATTCTCCTCAAATAGGAAATCAATTAGTGTGGCATCTTTTTCTCCTGAATTACGTCTTCTCTCAACGTTTATGTGTAGCAACCTATATCCTTTGTCAAGCACTGGGTATATGAATCTTGGTAGAGCATTATTCTTGCATGATCTAATCACGGATGAAGAGATTGATGTGTGCTCTCATATATTCCACATCTTGGGCAAAACGGTTGACCGGACTGCTTCCAGGAATTGTATTCCTTTCCCCGTCGCCTTATCTCAAGGATTTTGAAGCTCAAAGTTGTACATCCCTCGGAAGATGAGCGTCCATACCCAAGGCCAAGTCCAATTAACATTCGAACTCTCCATGTAAGTATGAGTCACACCAAAAAGGGTACCACACAAAAAAGTCATGCAACGCTGGGAAGCTCAAGTTCTACCCCCTATACCTTTGATGAAAAGTTAGGAAACATCATGGCTTCTCTTCAAGAGATTAATAACAAACTTTCTGGACTATCTACTATCATGTATTCCTAGCACATTCGCTTTGACACAAAGTTCACATCTCTCCAAACTCAGATGGATGAAATTCAAAGGAAGCTAGAAGAAAATGGGAACTAGTTATTCCGTGACAAAAAGGGGGAGATGGTGATGGTGTCATTGATAGGGGGAGTATAGTGATAAGGGATGAAGATGCTAGTAGCTGTTTTCATTTATAGTTTTTATGTTATTGCTTTTGTTTAAAGCTTTGACACTCTAGTTTTAATTTCAGTTTATTATCAGTATTTTGTGTTTTTCTCAATGCCTTTGTAGCATTTTCGTGTACTTTTGAGATATTTCGAGTATATCTTAAGTACCTCACTCTAGTGCCCTAGTAGGATCAAGTATCCTAGATGCAAATACTTCGTATATTTTGCATTCGTTGAATGTTGGACATGCAATTGATCCTAGGGATTTTTCCTAATTGCATTGCGTGTCTAGATGAGCATTTACTTGCTAAATGTTCATTTTAGTCATTTTGAATGACTGTTTCTATTTGATCAAGATATGCTTACATGTTTTACTATGTTTACAAACTTGATCGCACTTTACTTGCTCATGTACATACCTTGAGTTTAACTTGTCATAAGCTTAATGAAAGTTTGTTTGTGTGCAAGTGTTTCAGGTAAGAGGATTATACATGCAAGTGCTTCACAGCTTCTAGATTAGGTGTGAGTGAGTTTTGCCACTATTCCCAAACTCACGTTAAGTCTAGACTCTGTTTTAGGGGTTTTGTCACGGAATAGTCAAAGGAGGAGATTGTAAAGTTGTTATTTACAACTATTTGTTGTGTTAGCTTTTATTTCGTGTCAAATTTGATTGTAATTTTATTCAATTGTTTGTACCCTATATTTAATGTGGGGTTTCATTGTAAGGGTTGTGTGTTATAGAAAAAGAGTGTGAAGACTCAAGCTATTGAAGAATAAAGTGTTTTTGCGGGTATCTCACGACTTAGCATCCTGCGAAGTAACTCATGTGCCATGCACATGCGGGAATGTGAAGAGTCAGGCTAGATAGAGACAGCTGTGTCTCGTGAGTATCTCACGGGTAAGGTCTTCCTGCAAGACACCCACGAGGCATTCTGTTCTGTCAGCTTGTCCAGTCTAATACATACTTTTTGTGCCTACACTATTTTTACCCACATTACCCATAAAAGTAAAGGAGAGCTTCTGAGAGAAAACCCTAGCCAAACACCTTGAGAGTTAGAGATTGTTATACCCATAAACCTCTACACATTTGTTTTAGGAATTTTCTCATCTCCTACCTCTCCATTTCCATACCATTGAGAGGTTGATAGCACAAACATTTACCACACCCTTTGAGAGTGTTAAGTGGAGTTTTGATATTGCTGGGATGCATTAGAAGAAGCCTAGAATGGCAGAGGCAACATAGAGCTTGTTGTGGGATCTAGAGAGCTAGAAAATATATAGTTCTGAGAAGTCTTGTTAAAGTAAGAGCTTGTAGGGCTTAGTATAGAGGGTAGATTAGGCTTGGAGGGTCCCTTGCTCACTCTTGTATCCCAACTGATTGTCTAGTGGATCGATTTCCACTTGGAGAGCGGTGGAGAGGTTTTTCGCCGAGTTCTTCGATTTCTTCTTTGATAACACATCTCGGTGTTATCTGTGTTTACTTTTCTCTTCCCTACTCTTGTTCATTTTATTTTATTGCTGTGTTGATTTAAATATGGATTAAAGTAGCTCTCTTGCTTATATGCTTGTGTTTATACTATTCTGCACTTAGTATTAAGTTAGTGTAAAATCAACCAAGCCGTAGCTTTGTTTTGGGCGTCTAAACAGCTCATGTGTTTTTCAACACATATTCGAGCTTTCAGCTCCAGTGGACCTTAAGCTTTTCTGTCAATTCTTGACAAGTCCAAAGTTACCATTACTTATATTTAATACCAGTATATAAATAAAATTTCACTCTAGGCCTTATTAATAAATTATATCCCAAGACTTTATTATACATACAATCCCTTCATAAAAAAGTTCGTAGTAATACAAAGTAATGAATGTAGACTACCACTTTGAAGATTACTACATCTTAATCCTTGAGTACCCAGTTTAATCCTTTAAGTTATTCATCAAATATTCATGAAATCCAATTTCATAAATATATATATTAGTAACTCCTTACTAAAGTGGTTAGGCCTAAAACTCTGAATAATCGAACCCATTAAACTTATTTCAAGGGAATATTTTATATCTCTCTTAAAAGATTATGAATTCGATCCTGAGAATATATGTTCCATCAACATTAAATGTGGCAACCCAACATACTAAAGTTTTGACAATTACTTTAGATCTCACTTCTAATATATCAAAACAACCTACATTTCATGATCATGTTCATTATTCTCCAAGGATTAAGAGTTCATATAAATAGAAGTTGTGAGATTTATTATTCATTTGACAGTCATTAGGAGAATAATAAATCTCATAACGATCCAGTTCAATATGTCTTGACTCTTAAAACATATCAACAAATTAACTAGAAGTCTCCACTTCCATAATCAAGACAAATCATCTTAGTTAATATGTTATAGTCTTCACAGATGAAATGCCCAATTTTATCACTAACTACGAACTAAAATTCTATGTTTACAAAGAACTTGTGACTTATATCTTCTGTGACTAAAGCACATAAATCACATACTATGCATCTCATGGACTAAATGATAATATCCAAATATTCATGTTATAATTGTTTTAGATAATAATAAAACAACTTTATTAATTACACCATTAAGTCATACATAATGTCACACATAATGTCATATATAGCATCATACAATAGGATTTAAGAATACTAATCATAATAATCTCCCACTTGCCCTAAAGACTATTGTGCACTAATCCAACTCCCATTCCCTCCAAATGTGACTCAAAGGTCCTTTGGTGCAAGACTTTGGCAAAGGGAGCTACTAGATTATTTGCACTATCTATCTTTGCTAGTACATCTCCACGAGCAACAATGTCTCGAATGATGTGGTATTTTCTCTCAATGTGCTTTCCTTTCTTGTGATTCCTTTGATCTTTGGATTGGGCAACCACTCCATTATTGTCAGAAAACAATGTGATAGGGACTTGCTCCATTCTCACAACACCAACATCAGAAAGGAATTTCTTGAGCCAAATAGCTTCCTTTGCCGTTTCACATGTAGCAACATATTCAGCCTCCATGGTAGAGTCAGCAATACAAGATTGTTTAACACTTCTCCAACTTATGGCTCCACCTCCCAAGGTGAATACATAACCTGAAGTGGACTTTCTAAAATCAAGATCTGATCAAAAATCTGAATCTGTATAGCCAATGGGAATTAAATCCTCACACCAATAAACAAGCATATAAGTTCTCATTCTCCATAAATACTTAAGAATATGCTTTACAGCTTGCCAATGTTTTGGTCTTGGATTTGATTGATATTGGCTAACCATGCCAACTAAATAGCAGATATCTGGTCTAGTACAAAGCATGGCATACATTTAACTTCCCACTGCAGAAGCATAAGGAATTTGTCTCATCATGTCTTCTTCCTCAAGAGTCTTAGGCCTTTGGTCATTAGAGAGAGGAACTCTATGTCTCAAAGGAAGTAATCCTTTCTTGGAGTTTTGCATGCTAAATAGTTCTAGAACCTTATCTATATACCTAGCTTGTGACAAACCTAACATCTTATTCTTGCGATATCACCAAAACTTGATCCCTAGTGTTAAAAAATTTAGACCCCGGTTGATAGAATTAACAAGTTTTAAACCTAAATTGTTAATTAGATTTATTATGAATCAAACTTATTAAAACAAACAAACATCAATATCATGTCAAAATCATACAGCAGAAAAAAAATAAATAAGACAAGATATGATGACCTAGGAAAACCAATGAAACCAACGAGTTTCACAGTAAAAAATCTGGGGGGAAACCTTCCCGAAAAGCAATTCACTATAGTAAAGAGAAGTTTCAGATCCAGTACAAAACCTTTGTCCCTAGACTCTACAATCTCCGTAGATGAACTCACAGTAGAAACCTTCTACCGCTTCAAAACCTATGAACTGCTCAATATATGAATGCCACCCTTTTTGTTGCGCGGATCCCAATACGTGACTAACTCCTTTACACGAATCCTAGTACATGACTCACTCACCAACTTAAGGAAGAAGAATGTTGGCTGCAAAGTTCTTCACTTTATCAACAATGAAGATTAAGAAGCACTTGGTCACAAAACCCAAAGGTGCAAAAACGCAGTAACTTCTTTTAGAGAGAATAAGGCATCAATCACCTTTTTGCATATGTTCTCCTTGTATTCTCTTATGTGACGGCCTCTAAAATAAGCCTTATATAGGTCTAGGGTTGTGAGAAAAGAAACCCTACACAAATACATAAGCCTGGCACAAAAATAAAAAATCTGATTTTTCGTAACCTCGACAAATAGCAGCTATCGAGAAGGTGTCGAGCAGGCGTCGATAATCTCAACAGATAGCAGCTATCGAGGAGGTGTCGAGGGGACAGAAACTTTCTCAATCGATTGACCAACTATCAAGAAGCTATCGAGATTGCAATAAGAATTAGTTGAAGAGCTCGACAGATAGCCAGGTGTCGAGGAGGTGTCTAGCAGCTATCGAGCTATCTATCCGCAGGTGTCGAGATATCTGTCCAGCTTTCTTGAACACCTTTTCTTCGCTTGTTTCTTGGTCCAATCTTCATGGCTTTAATACTAGACTTGAACAACATGTTTCTTCAAGTATTAAACACAACTTAGATCTATCCAAATACAAGTAAAGTGCGTTTTGTCAAAGGATTAGCCAACTACATAAAATATGTCCTTAACAATCTCCCCCTTTGGCAATCCGTGACAAAACCACAACAAACAAATGAACATATGAGAAAAATTATAAATTACTCAACTCATACTCACTTGTTGAATACAATAAAATCTATCCTAACATAAACTCTTGAAAAGCTTTGCAAGAAGAGAGTTTATGGCAAGTAGACTTTGACAACCTGTATTTCTGAAACACTTTAAACAATACTCATCAAGGTATCTTAGTGTGAAACAGAAATAATAGATTGCATACAAGTATAAGAAACATGTGTATGAAGAAAGAAAAGAAACAACACATGTAAGGTAGGTGAAAGAAACATACATCAGCATATAAAGAAGATAAACATAATGTATGTGAACATGGTCACAAGACCCAAGGTACAAGAGCAAGGAAGTAAGCACTCCCCTTAACAAGATGAAATACATCTCCCCCTTACAAAGGAATGTATTTCTCCCCCTAACTTGTAGAATCTTAAAAAAGAAACCACAATTTCTCTCCCCCTTTTTTGTCATGATTGACAAAGGGTACAAGAAGCTAGAAAGCTTAACCTGAGAAACATAAAGATGATCAAGGATGATCAAGGGAGTACAAAGAAATTCATATAAATGCATGAATGTAATGAAACAAGATGCTATGGATGACAAGATAATAGAAGGATGCAAAACATGTGAAAAACAAGAAAAATGTTAAGCACGTAAATCCCAAAACACACACACACACACAACAAGTCTAACCAATTTTATATTTCAAAAACGAGTCAAGACAGTTTAGTGAGCATACATTAGCACATGTAAAACCTTTGTGATGGCCAAATCACATTGTACCTGCATATGTATCAAAAGTAGCAAAGAATATTGCTTGTTGTGTATGAAAAACATCGCAAGATTGCATATGTGTATACATGTTATGACAATCTGAGATATGAGAAAATAGCTTTTAACTCATACACAATCATAACTATTCGATGGGGACTATCACCTTCGAGGTACATCCTATAACTCCCACATCTCCTAGAATACACGCTTGTAACCATATTTAAAGCATTTTTTAATCTTTTTGCTTTTTATTTTCTTTGCATGTTTTCTTTTATTTTAGCATATCATACATGGGCATATAAAAGAGAGAAAAGAAATACCCAAGATGTTAAGCATTTGACATCGCACTTTTGCTATGCCGAAGCATACAGGTGTCATATTATGATTGGCAGGCAACAGTGGTGAGATGGTTACTTATGCATTTCTCTTAGGATTTTATAGTCTTACCCGTCAAAAAGAGTGATATGAGTGTTAAGCTTTCAGAGATAACCTAATCTTACTCATCACAAACAAGAGCCACAAAACTCACTTGCTTAGTTGGGCATAGAGATGCTCATCTAAGCTACAAGAGATACAAAGTTTAGAAAACTTTGTTTCAATGACCATCCAAGGTACACAAGTACCAAAGTACACAAAACACACACTGTTTTTGTATTTTTCTGATTTTTTTTTTTAAATTTTGAAAACAAAACAAAATAAAAACTAAACAACCAAACAAAAATAGATAAATAACATGAATGCATGAAAGAAAGATGCATATGCATGAAGGAATGATAGAAATATGCAGATGGATGAAAGCATGATTTCAAAAGCAGTTAAGAAATGAAGCAAAGAAAGTCCTACTTTAGATAGAAAGAATCAAAGCAGAGGACAAACAGAAAAGACAATTAAGTCTTAGGCTCCTTTCTCACCCACACAGCACGAGTCTTTGGCCGTGAAGATGAAAAGGCACGTGTCATAATATGTCTATTAAAGAACATAGAAGAATTAGAATTCTCTTGAAATTGAGTTAAAAAGCTCAAGACTTTTAATAACTCTCCAAACAAAGGTATGGTGCTTGAGAGGAAACCTGTGACCGTTTGGACAATTGCTTATGAGGATACAACTTAAAGCAATTAGGACGAATGTGTCCAGCAATACCACAATGATGACAAACACAAGGCTTAACAAAGGATTCAAAATTAGCCAGATCAGTTTTGGATTTCATACCTCTATTACCTTTCTCAGATTGTGGCACAAAAATAGTCCTTGATCCAGAAGTTGTGGATGAGGAGGGGCTGGAGGAAACAACATATCTTAAGCCAGTCTTATCAGAGGCTTCCTGAAGGGTCATCTTCTTAGGTACTTCATCATTAAAAGAATCCTCACTGTCACTAGCACTCTCCACAATCACCTTATCGGTTGTGGCAGCAAAGGCCATAACTTGACGACATTCATCCATAAACTCATCAGAAGAGTCATCCTCAGTATCACTCCAGGTAGCAACCAACCCTTTCTCTTTTGGCTTCTCGGTCTTTTCCTTCATGAGGTAGTTTGGACACTCTATCCTCATATGACCAAAACCTTTGTACTCATGGCATTGAATAAGGGGTTTTTCATTCTTGCCCTTCCTAGAGGATTTAGGTTTCCTAGGAGGTCTGCCCTTATCCTTTTTCCTAAACTGAAGAAGCTTGATAATCTCATCAATTATGAAGGTTAGATCCTCATCCTCATCTTCACTTTGATCTTCATCTTCAGAGTCCTCAGTCTCTTCCACTATAACCTTAAGAGCCAAGTTTTTGCTCTTTCCGCCTTTCCCCATTGAGCCTAATCTCATCTCATAGGTTTGAAGGTTCCCTATAAGCTCAGTCAAAGGAATTTGATCAATGTCCTTTGCTTCTTCAATGGCAGTGATCTTGGCATGGAATCTTTCAAGTAAGGACCTAAGGATTTTTCTCACAATTTTGGATTCTGCTATAAATTCTCCAAGGTTGAAAGTAGAATTCACAATATCCTTGAGTTTGGCATAAAACTCATCAAAGGTCTCATCCTCCTCCATCCTTATTTCTTCAAAACTACTAGTGAGTTTTTGAAGCTTTACAGTCTTTACTACCTTGGTACCTTCATAAGTGGTCTCAAGAATTGTCCATGCTTCCTTGGCAATTTCCGTGGACGATATCTTCTTAAATTCCTCATTGGTCACCCCCACAAAATAGAGCATTCAAAGCCCTACTGTTGAAATTTACCGCTATGATTATTGCATCATCCCAATCCACCAGCGTTTCTTTTGGCTTAATCTAGCCAACTACAACAACTTGCCATATCTGTTCACCTAAAGCCTGCAAAAAAACTTTCATACGAACTTTCCAATACGCATAATTAGTTCCATCAAATAAAGGAGGTATAAATAAAGATTGTCCTCTATCCATGACAATAGGGGTCAATGGATCACACTCAGGAAATTAATCCAATCAGAGTGAACTCGCTCTAATACCATTTGTTGGAAAATTTAGACCCCAGTAGATAGAATTAACAAGTTTTAAACCCAAGTTGTTAATTAGATTTATTATAAATCAAACTTGTTAAAACAAACAAACATCAATATCATGTCAAAATCATGTAACGGAAAAAAAATAAATAAGACAAGATATGATGACCCAGGAAAACCAATGAAACCAACCAGTTTTACAGTAAAAAAACCTGGGGGAAACCTTCTCGAAAGGCAATTCACTATAGTAAAGAAAAGTTTCAGATCTAGTACAAAACCTTTATCCCTAGACTCTACAATCCCCGTAGATGAACTCACAGCAGAAACCTTCTACCGCTTCAGAACTTCTAAACTCTTCAATATATGAACGCCACCCTTTTTGTTGCACGGATCCCAGTACGTGACTAACTCCTTTGCACGAATCCTAGTACGTGACTCACTCACCAACTTAAAGAAGAAGAATGTTGGCTGCAAAGTTCTTCACTTCATCAACAATAAAGATCAAGAAGCACTTGGTTACAAAACCTGAAGGCGTAAAGATGCAGTAACTTCTCTTAAAGAGAATAAGGCATCAATCACCTTTTTGCATATGTTCTCCTTGTATTCTCTTATGTGACGGTCTCTAAAATAAGCCTTATATAGGTCTAGGGTTGTGAGAAAAGAAACCCTACACAAATACATAAGCTTGGCCCAAAAATAAAAAATCTGATTTTTCGTAATCTCGACAGATAGCAGCTATCGAGAAGGTGTCGAGTAGGTGTCGAGGTTTAATGAATCTCAACAGATAGCAGCTATTGAGGAGGTGTCGAGAAGGTGTTAGGGGGACAGAAACTTTCTCGATTGATCGACCAACTATCGATAAGCTATCGAGATTGCGATAAGAATCAGCTGAAGAGCTCGACAGATAGCCAGGTGTCGAGGAGGTGTCCAACAGCTATCGAGCTATCTATCTGCAGGTGTCGAGATATCTGTCCAGCTTTATTGAACACCTTTTCTTCACTTGTTTCTTGGTCCAATCTTCATGACTTTAATACTAGACTTGAACAACATGTTTCTTTAAGTATTAAACACAACTTAGATCTACCCAAATACAAGTAAAGTGCGTTTTGTCAAAAGATTAGCCAACTACATAAAATATGTCCTTAACACCTAGAATAAAGTTAGCCTCACCCAATCCCTTCATATCAAATTAGCTTGGCAACCAAACCTTTACTGATGACATTACTCCTACATCATTTCCACTCAGTAGAATATCATCAACATAAAGCACTAGGAACATTACTACTTTATCTTGATGTCTTTTGTACACACATGGTTCATCAAGATTTTGTTCAAAACCAAATGACTTGATTGTTTGATCAAATCTGATGTTCCATGACCTAGATGTTTGCTTAAGTGCATAAACGGATTATTTCAACTTGCATACCATATGCTCTTGGTTCTTTGCTATGAAACCTTTCGGTTGCATCATATAGATTTCATCTTCAAGATTGCCATTAAGAAATGCAGTCTTGACATCCATTTGCCAAATCTCATAATCATAATGAGCAGCAATGGATAAGAGAATTCTAATAGATTTAAGCATTGCTACTGGTGAAAATGTTTCTTCATAATCAATACATTCTCTTTGTGTATACCCTTTCGCCATTAGCATTTCTTTTAGGTGCCTTTACAAGATCCCAAACTTGATTGGAATTTATTGAATATAATTCAGATTTCATAGCTTTGACCCAATGATGTGTATCTATATCATACATTGCCTCTTCATAAGTGTAAGGATCAGTTTCAGCCTCTTTTGAGATAGCTTCATAAGTTTCTCCCAAACCTATAAATCTTATAGGTGGCCTTACAATCCTCCCACTACAGCAAGGTTCTTGTGTACTAGTCATCTCATGAGTAATATCTTGTAGTGTATCCGATATAGCCACATCATCCCTAGTTTCATCCATTGGTTGTACAATTACAGGTTCATTCATTTTAGCCAAAACAACTTTACTTCTAGGAGTAAAATTATTCATATAGTCATTTTCCAAGAATTTAGCATTTGTACTAATAAAAACTTTGTTATCTTTATGACTATATGTTAGGACATATGTGGTTTCACTTGTTAAAGAACATGTGTCATTCTTTTATGTAATTGGCTAATCCTTTGGCAAAATGCACTCAACTTGTAATTGGGTAGTTCTAGATATTTTTAATACTTCAAGAAACAAGGTTTCAAAATCAATTGCTGAAGCCATTAAGTCTGTCCAAGAAACAAGCTAAAGAAATACAAATTCATTAAAGCTTGACACTTGCTCTATAGCTTTTCGACACCTTGCTATCTGTCGAGATTTATAAATTAGATTTTCTGATCTGATTTCTTGAGATTCGTGAATATGTTTTTGGGCCTTCTTTTCTTCTAACCCTAAACATATAAAATGATTGTTTTAAGAGCCGTCAATGTGTTCATAAGTTGCACAAGCATTGAGCAAACTCTGTTCAAGCAAATTGTGACCAAAGACAAAGTTTTGTCCTAGTTCATCTCTTCTAAAGAAGTTGCTGTATATGTGCACCTTTAGGTTTTGTGACCAAGCATTTTCTTGATCTTCATCGTGGATGACCTGAAGAACTTTGCAGCCAATAACTCTTTCTAGTTAGTGATTGAAGTCACTACTGGGATCCGTGCAATTTGTTAGTCACGTACTTGGGAGTCATGCATCAAAAGGGGGAACTGTTACTACAGAACAAGTCCAATTGGGTATTGAGGTAAGGGTTCAACTGTAGGTTGGTAAGGTACTTGGGATTCCTTTACTTGTAACCGCTTGTTATGATAATAGTGGAGTTTCGGAAGTGGTGACTTGAAAATCACCCAGTTGGATTTTTGTCGTCAGGTTTTTCCCCATTCGTAAACAAATCACCGTGCCATTTATTTTCTGCTGCTTAATTAGGTTATTGGTGATTTGTTTGTGCTACCACATGTTTGCATGTTAAATTGAGTAATTAATTAATTGGTTTAATCACAAGGGGTCTATACGTTTGTGGCCTATCACTATAGAATAAATAACCCCCAGTTTCTTTTGGATAACCACAAGCAAACACACTTTTGAATTTGGTTCCAATTAATCAGGCTTCCCTTTTAGCACATGTGTTGGACAACCCCAAATGTGGAGGTATCTTATACTAGGCTTATAACCACTCCATAATTCCATGGGTGTTTTGGGAACAAATTTTGATGGAACTAAATTCAAAAGATGTATTGTTGTATTTAAGGCATAGCCCCAAAAAGAAATCAGTAAAGTTGAGTAACTCATCATGGACCTAACTATCTCTAAAAGAGTCATATTCCTTCTTTCTACTACACCATTTTGTTAGGGAGTTCTAGGTGCAGTCAATTGGGATACAATCCCATTTTGAGTTAAGTAATCCTTGAAATTCCTAAGAAGATATTCGCCACTACGATCAGATTGAATGGCCTTTATGTGTTTACCCAATTGATTCTCAACTTCAACCCTAAACTCTTTGAATTTTTCAAAAGCTTCGAACTTCCATTTCATTAGGTACACATAACCAAATGATTGTTTCTTGGACAAACTTGATGATTGTTTCTTAGAAGGAAACTTTCTCTTTAATGATTTTACATGAGAGTCATTATCTAATTCAGAATTATATAATTCATATTTATCAGGAGTTAAAATATAAAGATCATCTACAATATTGCCAAAACAGATAAACACCTTATTCTTCTTAATTACAACATCGTCTTTTAGGATAACACAATATCCATGTTTACCTAAATAAGTTGCAGAAATTAAATTCCTACAAACATTAGGTACATACAAACAGTTAAAGCATAAATTAAACACTCCAATAACTACAACTGGCATTCTACTCACATCAGCCAAAGTAAGAAACAATTCCCTTTCATTCAGCTTTCTGGTCTCTTCGAACCCTTGCTAAGAATTGTAGATATGATTAGTACAACTTGAATCCACACACCAGGAATCCATAGGATTTTGTACTAAACATATTTCAAGAAAGAATGTACTTTTTATACCCCTATTATCGACAGCTCTAAATTTTGGACAATTCCTCTTCCAATGTCCTTTCTCACCATAATGTAAACACTTCCCTTTGATTTTCTTTCCTTTTTTGGCAACTCCTAAGGCAATTTGTTTACTATCTTGCTTGGTGAAGTCTTTCTTCTTCTTTTTCTTACCTTTGCCTTTTGACTTAGGTTAAGAAGTAGAAGCTTTAGCCATATTGGCATCAACACTGGATGTACCAAGAATGCCTTCTGCCACTACCAATTCATTCATTAATTCAAACAATGAATAAATCTTTTTGTTCATATTATAATTAAGTTTGAATTCCTTGAATGATTCTAGTAGTGACTGAAGTATCATATCCACTTAGGATTCTCCATTAATATTGGCAGCTAAAACTTCCAATGTATTCAAATTAGAGATCATCTTAAGACAATGCTCCCTCACTGAAGTGCCATCAGTCATTTTGGTATTATAGATTTGCCTCATAGTGCCTTGCTCACCAAACATCTCCTTCAGACTTAGCATACTGTCCGGAGCTAGTTCTACATCCTGCATTTGATGCTGTAGAACATTTGAGATAGATGCTAGGATATAGTACTTGGCCATCTCATTAGATTTCTGCCAACAATCACATCATTGTTTTTCTTCAAGAGGAGCATCTAATGATGGAAAGCTAGGACAAGGTTGAGTAAGCACATATTTGTGCTCTTCAATAGTAAGAACAATGACCAAATTTCTTTTCCAGTCAACATAATTGAATCCAGTCAATTTGTTTTGATTAAAAATAGTAACAAGTAGGCTAAATGATGCCATGATCAAATCTGAAAACAATAGACATGAATATAATAAGTAAGTTGGACATTATCAATTTAGCATATAAACATATGGTATGGAATCTTAATAAAACCATAATATAAAATATGCAACGACAACCCAATCCCGTGTTTAAAATTCCTTGTTAGCAAGTAAATTGTAAACACTATGACTGATTGAGAACTATTCTCATTATTAGTGCTATCACGATAACTCTTATCAAATACTAATAACATGCCGTATTTCCTTTAGCCTCTAAGTAATAATGACATAGCTTTGAAGGGAGGTTAACATTAAACTTAGTCTAATGTACTCTATTGCCTGAATTCTATGTCAGTTGTTAAGTAACTCTATGGTAGTGTGGTCATTCTTAATGTAAAAACACATATAATCCATCATCAAGAAGTTTAATCTGTAGTACCATGAATTAAACACCCTCTAAAGGGAGCAAGGTATATACGCCAAGGCGTGGTGCTTAATCATACTATTATAAACTGACAATGGAGGCCGTGTGATCCAACCCTTGTATCTCTCTCCAACTAAATGTTTTAAAATAAAGGTTTTTAATTAGAAAACATAAGTAATCTAATTACACACTACCTTGCACTTTATCCATTTGAAATCACTTAGAAAAATTCTAAATTCTCAATTTTTGATCGATCCAATGTATATCTCGATCAGTCAAAAAAATAGAAAAATTGTCACAAAACAATCTGCCTAGCTCGATTGATACTTGATCGCTTCTCGATCGATTGAAAAAGAACATTCGATCGACCGACTAGCAATCAAATATCAATCGAATTAAATAGATTGGTCATTGTTTCACTTGATCAATCAAAAGCAATTTTCGATTGATTGAATCTTGTGAAACTTGAATTTTCCAGAATTTCACTTAAGCAATTTTCAACAGTTTTTCATGAACCAAACAACCATCATATGAAACTAATAGATAGAGATTGATATCAAAATTGAATTTCATTGATGCTATAGCCTTAAAGTGCAATTTAACATACTTAAATTCAAATTTAAACAATAACATAACATCAATATCAGTTTTCATCAAACAATAATTTGAACAACCATGCAAAAAATTAAATGTATAATATTCTAACATCATGCAACTATTATCTCTAATTCCAAAAATCACAAAACATGTTATACAGATTCAAATTAAAGACTGCTCTGATACCAATTGTTGGAAAAAATATGTTTGTATCGCATACAAAACTTACACAATAGAAAATTAACAGATCTACTTCATTCGCAATTAATCACATGTACTATGTAAGTTTCAGAATATAAGAACAAGGAGTCTACCTTGGTGCAGTAAAATTCAAAAGCAAAGATCAGAAGTTCTTGAGAAATTTTTTAATCTTCTTTCCAATTCCACTTGTGCCCAAGAAGTGTGGCCACTCAATCGGTTTATATGTGTATGTTTAACAAAGAATAAGAGAGTGTCCAACACACACATACAAACCATTTCATTCTTATATAAAATTATATATGTTCCTCTCCTTATAACTGATTATCTAATTGGGCTAGCCTTTTAGGCCATTCCAGTATGTGGCTTACAGTCGGACCAAAAGGGAAAAAATAAGACACTAGCTCCAATGGGTCTTGGGCTTTTCTGTTAACTCTTGACAAGTCCAAAATTACTATTAATTATATTTAATACCAATATATATCACAAGACTTTATAATACAAACAACCCCTTCATAAAATATTTGTAGTAATACAAAGTCATAAAATTAGACTTCTACTTTGAAAAATACTACATCTTAATCCTTGAGTACCCGATTTAATCCTTTTGAGTTATTCATCATATATTTATGAAATCAAATTTCAAAAATATATACTTTAGTAACTCCTTACTAAAGTGGTTAGGCCTAACACTTTGAAAACTGAACCCATTAAACTTATCTCAAGAGAATATTTTATATCTTCGTTAAGAAATTGTGAATTCCATCTTAAGAATATATGTTCCATTAATACTAAATGTGGCTGCCCAACATACTATGGTTTTGATCGTTACTTTAGATCTCACTCCTGATATATCAAAGCAACCTGCACTTCATGATCAGGTCCATTATTCTCTCAGGATTAAGAGTTCACGTAAATAGAAGTTGTGAGATTTATTATTCATTTGACAGTCATTAGGAGAATAATAAATCTCATAGTGGTTTAGTTCAATATGTCTTAACTCTTAAAACATATCAACATATTAACTAGAGGTCGCCATTTCCATGATCAAAACAAATCATCATAGTTGATATGTTATAGTCTTCACAGATGAAATGCCCAATTTCATCATCGACAACGAATTAAAATTTTGAATTTACAAAGAACTTGTGACTTATATCTGCTGTGACTAAATCACATAGTATGCATCTCATGGAAGTTGTGACTTTTAAGTTGTGATTACTTCCAAACTATTAAAATAAATTCAATTATATTTTATGAACATGTCAAGCTCATCATTGGGACCAAGGACTAAAGTTTATTAACCAGGTACAAATTGTGGTGTCTATAGATGCCCCTTTTTTGGCTATACTTGCTCTGTAAGTGTAGTCAAAAACTTGAAGAGATGAACTATTTTGTAAATTAATAAATTTTAAATTTACACACATACACAAATAACGCAACACACATAAACATGCAAGCAAACATAGGGCGTGGGTGCAAAATCCACTAGCTAGAATCTGCGAGTTCCTATTCTCCTAGGTTCGTTATCCTAGACCTTTGGTAAAGGGGAAGGCAACAAAAGCGGCTACTATCCCAAGCCAAAAAGAAAACTCATCACATCATCATATCATGTTATAATCACATCAACAACACATTATGAACACAACTAGAATGGCTAATATCCTAAGTCAAAAGAAAGCTCACATCAACAACATATCATAAACACATCAACACACCATCAAAGAGTCTAGGTTTGCAATCCTGAACCTAGAGTAAAAGGCCACACAATAAGAATGGCTACTATCCTAACCCAAAAATCGCACATCACACATCATATTATCAACACATCATCATAACATCAAAAACACATCAACAAAACATCATAAACATACGCACATCATCATAAGCACATCAACACAACATTATATTATCCTAAAAGGTTCAAGAGACTCAACATTGCACATCAAAGAATTCATTATTCAAGACAAACATAAATTTTTTTTTTTCCAGAAAAATTCATTATTTAGGAAATCAACATCATTTAAGAAATTCATCATTCAAATCCATCCTTTAAAAAAAAAAAAAAATCTTTCATCATTTTCCTTTGAAATCCCTCTTGGATTTTTGAAATTCTTGATTTTCTTCTTAAGTGCCATTCTTTCTCTTGAATTTTGAATTTCTCTTTTGAACTCTAATTGTTTCTTTTTTTTTTTTTTAAGTAGCATATTTCTTGAAGTTTTGGATTCTTCTTTGTAACTTTGATTTTTTTTTTTTTTTTGGTTTAACCTTTTCAATTTTTACAACAATTAAGTCACATCAACACAACGGGTCGCATCTAGTTTGGTCCAAACACATCAGGATAGAACCAAGGCACAATGGGTCACATCAAGTTTGGTCCACACATCAGGATTGAACCAAGGCATAACAGGTCACGTTAGGTTTGGTCCAAATACATCAGGCCAGAACCAACACAATGGATCATATCATGTTTGGTCCAAACACATCAAGACAGAACCAATCACAACCGGTCACAATAGGTTTGGTCCAAACACATCAGGATAGAACCAAGGCACAATGGGTCACATCAAGTTTGGTCCACACATCAGGATTGAACCAAGGCATAACAGGTCACGTTAGGTTTGGTCCAAATACATCAGGCCAGAACCAACACAATGGATCATATCATGTTTGGTCCAAACACATCAAGACAGAACCAATCACAACCGGTCACAATAGGTTTGGTCCAAACACATCAGGACTGAACTAATCACAATAAGTCACATTAGGTTAGGCCCAAACACATTAGGACTGACCTATAGGCATAACATGTCACATCATTTCTCTTAATTTTCTCTCCCTTTTTTATATCTCTCTTCTTTTTCTTTTTTTCTTTTTTTAACTTCACATCATTTTTTTCCTCATCTTTTTATTTTATTTTATTTTATTTTTTATTTTTTATCTTCTCATCAATTTTTTCTTATCTTTTCTTTCATTTTCTCTCTCTTCTCATTTTTTTTTCTCATTCTCATCTTTTCATCATCTCTTTTTCTTTTCTTTTTCTTTTTTTTTTCTCCCTCTCTTTCTGCCATCTTCTTTTCTTTTTGAATCTTCCTCTTTCCTTGCTTCTTTTTATCATTTTCAACATCTCATCTTCTTTTCAATTTTCTTTCCCCCTTTTTTTTGGACTTTTAAAATTTTCATTTTCTCTTTAGAACATTAACAAGAAAGAGTTGATTAGGCCATAAATTCATTGCATTCTTTTCTTTTAAGGGGGCACATATTTATTCAAGAAAATCATTCATTTATTTTATTTTATGCACCTTTTGCCTTCGGATGACCATAAGGTCTCTAAAATTCCTAACACCTCTAGGCGAAGATCAAAGATAGTTGAAAGAGACTCTAGACCATTAAAGTTCCAAGCATAAAAAGAGTTTAGTGATAGTCGAGCATGACATGATTTTGAATACAAAGAGGACTTTGAAGAAAATTTGGAGTTGAAGAAAAGAGGTAAAAACAAGGGATTGTGGATCAAGATGATTTTGCATATCAATGCATATTCTCTTTGAACTGGTTTTGTATGAATTACCTACCATCTTCATTGATTAGTCCAAATATGAATTTAGAATTTGGTCATCTCTAATCAAGTAGATCATTGTCCTCGGTTGAGCATGCACACCTCACTTCTCTCATCTTGTATGCTCTCCAGTCAACTTGTCTTTCATGTTTGGTCACTTTTTTCCTCACCATGGTTGCTTTAGCTTAGAGCTAGACTCAGCTTCCCTTGTATGGTCATTTTTTCGTCATTCTCATTCATGATTTGCCCTTACCTTTGAGTAAGTTTACCATTTTCCTTATGGCTTTTCTTTATTTCTTTTCATGATGTCCTAACTTTTGCATAGGCTAGCTTTTTAGGTTTTCAACCTAGCGGGCTTTTCTTCTTTTTTCTCTTTTTTCTTCTTCTTCTTTTCACAACTAAAGCTATGCATTCCAAAATTTGTAGGGCTAAACAATCTCAACTAATTAGAGGGAACTTGTTTATGGACCATAATGAGGCTTGGATTCCAAAGCTTAAGAAATAAAGCATATTTGAGGCTTAAATTCAATTATATTCTCATGGTATCTTAATTGCCAAGAGTTACTTCCCTCTTTTGCTTGAGACTTCCTATGAGGGTACCAAGAAAGTTAAGGACACAAAGCTCCAAATGCTTACCACCAGATTTGAAGAGCTCAAGATGGGTGACGATGAGTCATTTGATTCATTCTATGGCAAGCTCAATGAAATCGTAATTGCTAAGCTCAATCTCAGAGAGAAGATTGAGGTTGCCATGGTGGTGAGAAAGATTTTGAGGCCTTTCCTAGAGAGTTTCTGTAAGAAGGTCACAACTATAGAAGAAAGTAAAGATTCTTCCAACAAGTCGAGCAAATCATATGCTCTCCAAACCATCACCGAGAGAATGGATGACTCCTCCGAAGAAAATGATGTGGAGAAGGAGGTAGCATTCCTTTCAAAGAACTTCCGCAAATTTTTGAAGATGAAAAAAAATGGGAAGTCATTCAGCAAAGGAAATTTTTCATTCACCAAAGGTGACAGGAGGGAGTTCAAGAAGAGAGATGGGAAGGATTCTCAATCCCCTCAAGGAATTGTGTGCTACGAATGTAATGGTCTTGGACATCTTAAGAAGGAGTGTCCCAACTATTTGAGAGTGAAGGCTAAAGTGTTTGCCACTACCCTTAGCGATTCTAAAAGCTCAAATTCAGATATGGAAGAAGAATGTGATAGTGAAGGAAATTATAGGGCCTTTATGGCAATTTCCTTTATTGATTCAAAGGATGATTTGAGCAAACTAGTTGACGAACTTGGTAATCTTTCTGAGGATGAGGAAGTTGAAGAATCAGAAGATGAAGACGTATGTCAAAATGAAGGCAAGAACAACCTTCAAGAAGCATATGATTCTCTGCTGGAAGATTTTGGCAAATACGCCAAAGTTGCGAACCTTGATGTGAAAAAGATGAAAAAGGTTGAAAAAGAGCATAGGTGTATACTTGTGCAACACAAGGAAGCAAAGTGTGATGTAGAAAGACTCAAGGGAAAGTTGGTTGAACCTTACTCTAAGATCAAGTTTCTTGAACTTGAAATTATTCAAGCTAATGTCAATGTTGAGTGCACTCCACCAAGAAACTTGACAACGTGCTGTCCTTTCAAAAATCTTCACATGATAAGACCGATTTGGGCTATACTGGAGAAGGAAGTTCTAGCAGCGAACCCAAGAAGGAAGTATGGTTCGCATCAGCCAAGAATGACGAGAAACTCAATGAAGTGAAGCCTGAGATTGAAACCCCTGCTATTGTAAAAAGAACCATTGGTGCAAAATCAAAGGAAAAAGGGAAGTCATTACCCAAAAATCAAAGGGGGCCTCAAATGAAGCATGTGTGCCATCATTGCGGCATACAAGGGCACACAAGGCCGAATTGTTTCAAGTTTCATGCACTCAAGAAGGATGATTCTCTACGTGGACAAGAAATTTCAAAGAGAAGTCCAAAGGGAACACAAGCTAAAGGAGATAGTAAAGGACATCTCATCGTAGATGTTATGGAAATGTTGAAGAACATATCACTATGCCTTGCTAGTTTCACTTCGAGATTTGAAAGTTATGTTAGTCGTACCCCGCCATCTAAGGCTCTTACCCAAAACACTCGTGAAGAGTGAGTGAAGAAGGGTACTTATGCATGATCACTCTATATGCCCATGCATTAATACTTCCAATGTTTAGGGTCATAGGTTCATGCATCATGACATACATAATACTCATATGTCATTGCCTCTAGTTTATAGCATGTTTCTTTTTCAAGTTTTGTTATGTACTTATTGTTTTTGTTGATCTTAGTTTACTTGTTCTATTTTTGAGTGCGTTGAAAAATTCAAAAACCCATAAAAATTGAAAAATCTCCAAAAAAGTTTGATCACTTGTGTTGTGTATATCACATGTGAGTTTGGCCTAGTACCTTTGTACTAATGACGTAGTGCATTTACGAGCTTAGCTTGTTTGGTATGCACATCTATCTTTGTGAGAAAAATCTTAAAATCTCTATGTAACTGCTGTAGATTGATCTTCAAGCTTGTCATGAATGATTGGTCAATAGTTTTGTTGGTTTTGATACATGCATAGACTTGTGCTTACATATCTTTCGACACTTTTTATGTTTTTTCTTAAAGATCTCAACAAATGTAAATCTCAAAATGGAAAGAGATAATGAGCTACAAAAGCCGTCGCACATACTAGTATTTGACTAGGAAAAAGGAAAATAAACTTTGTATTGAAATGTATGGTGCTCAAAAAGCCAAATGCTTATTCTCAATATTGAAATATCAAAAATTTTAAGCACCGATTTCGAAATGAGATGTATTGTTCAAAAATGATCAAGTGTTATGATTTGTAAAGAAACCAAATGAAAAGCTTCAAAGATGTGTAATCATTTTCTTGTGGGGGGGGGGGGGGTCATATATGTTCATTTCTATAATTGAGATAGACCACTTGACTTAGTACCAGTTGTGTATGACTTGATTGAATTGATCATTGAAGCTTCATTCTAGACTAAGGACTATTCCACATTTGATACTCATATACAACACACAAGACTTATGTTCAACAAATACTTATTTCATTTGTGTGATTGTACATGATCAAATGTGATGTGTATGCTCAATTGCTTGCCGATCAAATCCAAAAACATTTTTAAGTATTTTATATGTTTTTTAAAGTGCTTTTATTCTTTTATGCTTTAAGATTTTGTTTCAAAATGAATTTTTGTGTTGTTCTTCAAAAACTTGTTCAGAGGAATTTTCGTGAGAAGCTCGCGACTAAGCTTTTCCCGCGAAAAGAGGTTAAGGCAAAAACTGGAAAACACTAAATTTCAGACAGAGACTTTTGCGACTATCTCGCAACTATTTCGTGGCTAAAGGCTTCCCGCAAAAATCTTAATGCTTTAGATGTTTTTTTCATGAGTAATTTCGGAGTATCTAACTGATGAAAACACATGTTTTCAGTTTTATCGGGCTGATGTGACAGAATTTTAAAACACTCTTGAGTTCCCTCCCTTTGCCTCACACAAACCTCTCTCAAACCCAAATTAATTTTCACTCAAAACCCATCAATTTCAAGTTCAAATCTCTGCAAAATCTCTTCAAAGGTATGCTTCTTAACAATCTTTTCACTCTTTTCTTAGATTATGCAGAAAAATTTCTAGGTTTGTCTTGAATTGATGATTTTCGAAAAAGGGTTGGGTTTATTGATTTTGGGCAAAACTTTTTCAAAATGTTGATTGGGCTTTGTCCCATTTGCCTTGCTTGTATCTTTGTTGGCCCTTTGTGGCAATTTGAACTTGTATTTAGGCATTTTTTCATTTGTTCATGCATTGCCCACATGTTAAGTGTAATGTTGCATTCCATGTGTTTGATAAAATGCTCAAGTGGCATTTTTGAGTTGGTTTGGACTCTAATGGGTTCCAATCTTTCGGTTTACCCTTGATTGAACTTGTTTAACATGTTTTGATATTTGGGTGTATGTTTTACACACTTTGACCCACTTGTAACTTGGCTTGAAACTTGGCTTCACTTAGGTCCAGTTGTCTAGTATAAAGGACATCTTCAATTCTTGTACTACAATCATATAAATCTGCATAGTATAATTGATAGGTGATGACAGAAGCCTTTTATTGTATGCTGGAAGCAAGTTCTTGATGATCATGTTAATCTGATCCTTTTCATTGTGCCTATTAACCATCCTTGAAACTTTGTTCTTCTACCTCATCATGTACTCAGAAAATGTATCATTGAACCCTTACTTAGTGGTCTTCAAGTCTCTTAAAGTCACATCAATCTTGGTGTTAAAGATAAATTGGTCCACAAACAATTTCACAAGCTCATTCCACACCTTAGTCTTACTCTGATCCAAGTTGTAGTACCATTTCGAGCCATTTCCCATGAGAGACATAGGGAAGGCACACAAAGCTTGCTTATCCTCCAATCCCTTCATTCTAATTAAGCTCAAATATTGTTGAATATGTTGCCTTGGATCACCACTTCCATCAAACTTTTCAGCATCAGAAATCTTGAACTTGGGTGGCAATGGCACCAATGGGGGGTTGAGCCCAATCCACCCATAGTATACAAGAAGTCATCCATCCAATGGGCCTTACAAAAGGCTTGTTACATCTTTTTCCATTTTTCCTTCATCATGGCAATTTCAATAGTTATCTTGTCTACCTTCCCATTCTTATCATTATTAACTTCATCTTCATCACCTTCCTTATCTTGTTGGGGTTTCTTCACTCTTCCTTCTTCCAAACAACCTAGGCAATTTCCCAATTGTGCTAGCATTTCTTCTTTCTTAGTGAACATTTGGCTAATCTTCTCAATTGCATCATTAGTAGCTCTAGCCATGTCTTCTAGTACAATAGTGTCAACTTCCTTTAGGCAACTAGGGGTAGGTGATTGAAACCAAGTGAGCTTAGGAAGTTCTTTTGAGTGGGGAGTATTGTTGTGTTTGAAACAAAATTTGATCAAATAAATATGTGCTCCCAATGTCTTTTAAAGTTTTAGACCCAACGTCTTAAACAACTTTTCTTGCTTGCATCAAAATGTGGACTACATATATGCCCATTCATATTCTAAGTCTTGTATCATTTCATTATCTTGGAATGAGTTACATAAATCTTTCAAAATTCTTGTTTTCCCTATGCTCAATGCCCAATTACATCATTCACATCTCTCATTCTCTCTCCTTCCCTCATTTGAATACAAGCCCAATTTCATTTATTTATTTCATTTCTTCGATTTTTTTTTTTTGGGGGGGCTTTAGATCCAATTACAAGTCATTTATCTCGTCCTCTCATCCTTAGTTGGGCTTAAGCATAGGATGTTCATGAATTTTGCGAGGTTGGTCCACATCTTGTGCTATATTAGGCCTTATGAAAATGGTCTCATCAAAGAATTCAAATGAAAATCAATGTCCCATTTAAAATGCAAGCTAAACATATTTTGAAAATTTTTTTTTCTCATGTTCAATTTATTTGAACTTGTATTTAAAATGAGCCATGACATTTAGAAGTCCACATTTTTTTTTCTTTTCTTTTTACTTCAATTTTTTTTAAGAAGAAAAAGTGACCAAGTTTTATCTCAACTATCAAAATCTTTTACTCGTCCTGTTACAAAACCCATCTTGAATGTTCACACACCTCCCTTATGAGGGTCTTGCCCCAAGTTTCAAAAGTTCAAACCATTTTCATTTTCAAATGGGCCTTGCCCCTAGTTCAAGTGCGTTACTAAGAAAAGTTCCTGAATCTTTAACTAATACCCTTCTAATTAATCTACTGAGTCTCACTCACTTTTTAAAAAATCAAAATCGAAATCAAAATTGTTGGAAGGTCTATTTGCTAAGTTTAGCATTTGTTTTATTTTCAAGGTTTTGCCTCTTGTTTTGGTTGGTCCCGCAAATTTTCATCCTAGAAAATAACAAAAGAAGAATAACATTGGGAATCATAGAATATATTATCAGGGAGCATAAATAAAAGAACAAATGCCTAGGAATCATTTCTTCTCTTAAGCCAAAACGGTAGATCCATATATTTATCCATGGCTGACTTTTTAATCTTTTTCTCCCAACCTTTGATAGATTTTGTCTGCTAGAGAAAAGAAACACTTTCAATTTTAGAATCTAACGACAAATGGAATCGGATCGGTATAAAGTATGACCCAGCAAAGAAAATGTGGTTCATGCACTACCACAAGTTATTATTATTTAAAAATAAAGACGAAGCCCTCGTCAAGTATATGCATCAACAATAAAGTCTACACGCTTTTTTTCTGTCTTCCTTGCAATTAGTTGTTAGGAATATCTTAGGGCATCCATGAAAAGTTATGTTCTTATAATATGATTCAATGGATGATTTTTTACACTTGATATTGAAAAAGTACATCTCATTTATCTAGATTTTTTTTTTTTTTTTTTTATAGAGAATAAAGAAAATCATTTCAGTTTTGCTTTAATAAATTGGAAGGTGCTTACAATAACTTTTCAACGTGATATGTTGTAATTGATGCAACAACCCAAAATAATAATAATAATAATAATAATGTCGGTTGACAACCCAAATGAAGCTCCTATTATTTTATCACAATCAATTTAAAAATTATGAAAAAAAGTTATATAAAGTATTAAATCCTTAATATTCCTCATCTTAGCATTACTGCTGTGCTTACTGCATAATGATCATGCGTCTCAATACCAAGGAAAGTTGTTGCTGATAGGACTATAAATAAATCAAGTTGTTAATAAATAGCTTCGGTTTGACTTGATAAAAACTTGTTTATGTTTATTTGTTTAAAAGAGCATCCACATTGGTAGTGTAAAATTGCTAAAATGCTAATTTTAGCAACACGATATAGAAAAAATGTGCTACATTGGCGGTGGTATAGGTAAAAGATTTAACTCATCAACTATAGTGGTTGATGAGGAGTAACCAAATGTTAAAGCAACATATTATATTTTATGTGATTGTGGTTGTTGTTTATTGTAGTGGATATATTATTTTATTGTATTGTTTATATTATTTTAATGCGTTGAATGCTAAAATAAAATCATTGATATTTGATGTTTTGTAAAATGTGATGGTAAAATATATAAAGTAGCATTTTGTGTTGCCAAAAGCTAGAATTTTTGGCTTGATATAGACTTGAAAAATAAACACATGTCTTATCAAGCCTTTAAATAATTGGGAGCTAGAACCACTTATCCAAACCAAATGAACTTGATAATATGCATTAATATGGACTTGATAATATACTTTTTTTGGATCTCAAGTTTAAAATTTTGATATTAAGTTTGAGTTTGAAATAGAGTTCGGCTTGACTAATGTACCAAGTCGAGCCAATCTTAACTTAAAATTTTGGAATTTTTTACAAGATTGAATTCAAACATTGATTGTAGGCTTGGTTTGAACTCTATATCAGAAGGTCAAGACAATAGATAAGCCAAGCACATGAATCAAGATCATCAAAGAACATAGCTTTTGAAGAAATTGCATACTGCACATATGTAAACGACAGTAGTTTTACTCTTGTACTGTTATAATAGTTGTAAAGCTACTTGTAGTTTAGTTATAGTGTGTGTGTTAGTTCGTTTTAATTATGGCCACATGTCAATAGCTCATTGGTTGTTTCATAATAGTGTTTTGGAGGGAAGATTCGTATAGTTTAGGGAGTTAGTTGCAAAATCCTTGCATAAATTTACATGATATGCATGTAAGGTTGAAATTTATCAACCATCTTGTTGGCTTTATTCCGTGTCAATTTGCTTGTAATTTAGCACTTAGTAACCCTGTATTTAAGTGGGATTATTGTAAGGGTAATGTGTGAGAAGAGGTGAATAAAAGCTCAAGTATGTGCAAGAAAGCAGGGGTTCACGGCTAGGACGCACGGCCGACTCGCAACTGGCAAGCCGCCAACTGTAGGCACATGAGATGCACACATAGGGAGCCGAAGGGTCGCACTAGCTGTTGCACTACAGGGCAAAAGTCCTAGGTTGGCCAGGCCGTTACATCGCGACTTGGACAAGCCGCAAGGTCAAGCCCCCAATTAGCCTTGTTTGGCAAAAACCGACTCTTTGTATTCCAAACACACACCACTATATATAGACCCTTATACCCACTATTTTGAGAGAGCTTCCAGAGTGAATTTTGTGAGAGAAACCCTAGAGAAAAACAAGATTGCCTCATCCTCAATCTTTACCTTAGAGACTCTACAAATTCCTCTACTCTCTTCCTTTCCATTATCATACCCTTGAGAGGTCATTGACCAAATCCTTTCTCACCACACCTATGTCTGTGAGAAGGTTCATTTGGTGTTAAGGGAAGCAGTTTGGAAGGAACCAATATACATTAGTTGATGCTATGGTCTAGTAGCGGAATCCACGAAGCTAAAGAAGAAATAGGTTCGGCGTAATCTCGTTGGAGTAAGAAGCTTGGAGGGCTTAGGTACTTGAATAGATTAGGCTTGGAGGGTCTTCTGCTGTTCATGTATTCCAACTACATTCTTTAGTGGATTATTTAACCATTTGGAGGGTGGCGGAGAGGATTTACGCCGAGGACTTCGGTTTCCTCTTCGATAACACATCGTGTATTGTCCGTGTGTTTGTATTTTTCTTCCCTTTATCTTTGTCTTATATTTACTATTGTGGATGTGTTTATATTTGGCATAGATTAGTTATCAATTCTGTGATTGGCTTATGTTCATGATCCGCACATTAGTTGTTTGATTATAAGCTTGAATTGGTAATTTTATAATTTTGGGTCTAAACATTCAAGGGTGTTTTAGACAAATTTTGAACTTTCAATTGGTATCAGAGCGGGTGCACTTTTTGTGGTTTGATTACTTAAGTGCGATCCTAGACCCCCTGACTATGGATGCAGCTGTAAAAATGGTCATGTTGAATTGTGGTTTATGTGTTTGTAATAATGACTCTATGAGTATGTTCGAAGGGTATTCTAAAAATGAACTCTTAGAGTTAATTAAATCCAGGAAACATGCTAGGATGTTCATTCACATGCTGAATTACTTTGAAAATAAGAATCACATTCTACACGATAGTCTATGTGAGTCTAACTCTTTGATTGAGAAATAAAAAAGAAGAAATAGAACATTATGTGAAAAGGTTGATAATCTGAAAAAGAAAATTCAATCTGGAAAAAGCATGGAAAATAACAAGGAATTTTTGTTTGATGGTCAAGAATTCTTGTCTCATGCTTGCATGTTTGTGCATACCTCATTGAAGGTATTTAACTCTTGCTTATGGTACCTTGACAGTGGATGTTCTCGTCATATGATAGGAGATAAATCACTGTTTAAGACTCTTAAAGAGAAAGCATGTGATTATGTGACTTTTGGTGATGGGAGTCATGCTCAAGTTCTCGGGAAAGGGACGGTTGAAATACCGAGATTACCTCTACTGAAAGAAGTGCTATACATCAAAGGATTTAAGGCAAATCTCCTAAGTATCACTCAAATATGTGATGAAGACTTTCTTGTCCAATTCTCAAAGAAGGGGTGCATAATCATTGATGAAAAAGGGACTCCAGTCTTGGAGGGAAATAGGACTACCGATAATTGCTATGGAGTAGTTCCTACGACACCTATTTTGTGTAGAAGTGCTCGTGTTGATATGCTGAAACTTTGGCATCATAGGTTTGGACATGCAAACTTCAAACAAGTATGTAAAGTCTCTAAACTTGAGGCTGTTGAAGGACTCCCAAAGTTTGGAAAGGTGGAGAAGACTATATGTGGAGCATGTCAAATGGGGAAACAAACAAAAGCAAACCATCACAAGGTGAATGTGATTGATACCTCACAGTGTTTGGAGCTTCTCTATGTTGATCTAATGGGGCCTACAAGAACTGAAAGCCTAGGAGGAAAGAGATACATTATGGTGGTAGTTGGTGATTTCTCAAGGTCCTCTTGGGTGGAATTCCTTAGAGAAAAGTCCAAAGCATGTGATAAAATGCAAAGATTGTGCAAGAGACTGTAGAATGAAAAAGGAGTTTCCATAGTCAAAATCAAAAGTGATCATGGGAAGGAATTCGAGAATGCTAAATTTGAAGGGTTTTGTGAAGAGCATGGTATCAAGAAGGAATTTTCTAGTCTAAAGACCCCACAACAAAATGGGGTGGTTAAAAGAAAGAATCGGGTGATCCAAGAGATGGCAAGAGTCATGCTACTCAACAAAAACATACCTCAAAGGTTCTGGGCTAAAGCTGTGAACACATCTTGTCACATTTGTAATAGAATCTATTTCTGAGCAGGGACAAAGAAGACGTCATATAAAATATGGAGAAAAAAGAAATCGAAGGTGAAGTATTTTAGAGTATTTGGGAGCACATGCTACATTCTAAATGACAGGGAAAATCTGGGAAAATTTAATGCTAAGAGTGATGAAGGGATATTCCTGGGTTACTCTACAAATAGCCAAGCTTATAGAGTGTACAACAAGCGTACTAAGACGGTGATGGAGTCAATCAATGTGGTCATAGACGACACCATATCTGAAAAGAAAATTGAGGATGATGGAAATGGGCTCAAACTCAAGAAGAATGAGGATGATGATGATATGCCTCTAAATGATGATGCTGAGAAAGTAACACCTGAAAAGGAGTCCACACCTCCTATATCAAGAAAAGAGACTAGATCAAAACAAGAAGTCTCAAGTCCACTCACTCCTCCAGAAGTTTAAAACCCAATTTCTCGTGATGAGGAACTCTCAACTTCCAAGAAACCTTCATCAAGAGTGATTCTCAATCACCCATCAAGTAATATTATTCGGGATGTGAACAAGGGACTTCGTTTGAGAAAAGGGCCAAAGTACACTACTAACCATGTAACATACAACTGCTATCTTGCTCAATTTGAACCTAAAAAGGTAGAAGAAGCACTGAAAGATGAGAATTAGGTAGAGTCTATGCACCAGGAGCTACACCAATTTGTTAGAAATGATGTGTGGGAATTGGTTCCAAGGCCTGAAGATACACATGTGATCGGCACTAAGTGGATATTTAAGAATAAAATAGATGAAGATGGTGAAGTTATTCGAAATAAGTCTAGATTGGTGGATCAAGGGTATACTCAGGTGGAAGGCATATATTTTGATGAATCATTTGCTTCGGTAGCAAGACTAGAGTCCATTCGAATTCTCTTATCCATAGCATGCATCATGGATTTCAAGTTGTACTAAATGGATGTAAAGAGTGCCTTCTTAAACGGCTTTCTAAATGAGGAAGTCTTTGTTGAACAACCAAAGGGGTTTGAAGATCCTTACTTTCCAGGTCATGTACTAAGATTGAAGAAAGCTTTGTATGGGTTGAAGCAGACACCAAGAGCATGGTATGATTGTCTCACTACTTACCTATTGGATCGTGGGTTCAAAAGAGGTCAAGTAGATCGAACATTGTTTGTTAAAAGAGATGAGAAATCCCTCCTTGTAGCTCAAGTATACATGGATGATATTGTATTTGGATTCACAATTGATCAACTAGCTCCCGAGTTCTCGAAAGAAATGAAAAGGGAATTTGAAATGAGCATGGTGAGAAAGTTAAACTACTTCCTAGGGCTTCAAGTGAAACAACGGAGAGACGGAATATTCATTTCTCAAGAGAAGTATGCCAAAAATCTTGTCAAAAGATTTGGTCTGGACTTTAAGAAACATACCTCTACTCCCATGAGTTCCTTGGCGAAGTTAAGCATTGATGCAGCCGGTGTTGACGTTGATCCAACACTTTATCGAAGTATGATTAGCAGTCTTCTCTATCTCACAGCAAGTAGGCCAGATATTACATTCAGTGTCGGGGTATGTGTGTGGTTTCAAGCTGCTCCTAAAGAATCCCACTTAACAGCAGTTAAGCAAATCATCCACTATGTAAATGGCACATCTGATTATGGGATTTGGTATACAAAAGATTTGAATGAGTGTTTAGCGGGATATTCAGATGTCGACTAGGCAGGGTTCATTAATGATAGAAAAATTACTTCTGGTGGGTGCTTCTATCTTAGGAATAACTTAGTGTCATAAATGAGCAAAAAGCAAAATTCAGTATCCCTGTCAACAGCTGAAGCTGAATACATTGCAGCAAGAAGTTGTTGTGCCCAATTATTATGGATGAGAAAGTTATTGCATGACTATGGAATCTCTCAAGACACTATGTGTGTGTTCTGTGATAACACCAGTGCCATAAACTTGTCAAAGAATCCAATTCAGCACTCCAAATCAAAGTATATCGAGATCTGCTATCACTTCATTCGGGACTTAGTGGAGGACAAGATAGTATGTCTAGAATTCATCAATATTGACGATCAAAAGGCAGACATATTCACCAAACTTCTTGATGGCCCGAGGTTTAAATCCTTGCGTAAGACAATTAGTGTCAGTATCATTCCTTAAACTCAATCTTCCAGGATATTTTTTGTGTTCTAGGTTGTTTTGTGTGTCTTGTGTTTGTCTGATTTTTTTGTGTGTGTGATTGTCTTTGCTTCAATTGTTTTTTACATTTTTTTTTTTTTGTTGATCAATCTTTTACTGCTTTTGTGTCAAAAAATCCAAAAACACATAAAAAGTAGAAAACCCAAAAAGTTTGATCCGCTTTGTTGAGTTTTTGTCTCAAAGCATGTTTTGCCTTGTACCTTTGTACTAATGGCTTTGCGCATTTAACGAGTTTAGCTTGTCTCTCGTGCACTCATATCATTGTGGAAGAAATTTTGAAATTTATGTCATTGTTGTAAATAGATATTCAACATTGTCATGAATGATTAGTGAATGGTTTTGTTGATCTTGAGACATGCATAGACTCATGCCTATATATCTTCCCACTTTTTATTTTTATGCTTAAAAGAGCTCTCTAAATGTAAATCTCCAAATGAAAAGAGATATAGAGCTGCAAAAACCTGTTGCACATACTAGTATTCGACTAGGAAAAAGAGAAAGCGACCAACATAAATTGTTTGATGCCCAAAAAGCTAAAGGCTAACTCATCAATTGAAATATCAAAAATTTCAGGCATCTATCTCAAAAAGAGATTTTCTTTGCTCAAAAAGTGCAAATGATATGTTAAATATGGAGCCAAATGAAAAGCTTCACAGAATTGTTATCTAGTGCTTGTGGGAGGTCATATATGCATGTTTCTATAATTGAGATATGTCACATTATCTAGTGCTAGTTGTGTATGCCTTGATTGAATTGATCATTGAAGCTTCACATTAGACTAAGGACTATCTCATTTTTGATATCCACACACAACACATAAGTCTATGTTCAATGAATGTCATATTCATTTGTGTGATTGTACTTGAATAAATGTGTTTTTCACAAGCTCAATCTGTGTTGATCAAACACAAAAAGATTTTTGAGTGTTTTAGTTTGTTTTTGAAAGTGTTTTGTTTTTACAAAATAGTCAAAAATTTCAAAGACAGTGTTGCCCTGTTTTGGCGACTAGGTCGCGGGTAGGTCCAGTCACATACTCCAGCCGCGAAGCTCACTCCGAGAGTTTTTGTGGGTCACTAGCGAGTCAGCATCCCAGTCACAAAAAAGACTTAGAAATTTTTTCAAAATTTGTGTTTTTGCATATTTTGCGGCTCAATGTGGCGACTTGTTCGCGGGTGGAAGGTCCAGTCGTGAGGGATACACAGAGATTTTCGCAACTCAGCTCGCGACTCCCTCGCGGATATACCTTCCAGTCGTGAAAAACACTTAGAAGATTTTTTTCAAGAATCTTGCTGCATAGTGTTTCGCGGCTTACCCTGGTGACTTACTGGCAGCTTGATCTAGTCGCGAAAAATGCGTGTTTTGCGTTTTGATGACAATTTTAAAATGGTTTTCAGTTTTTCCCTCGTCCTTATTGTGACTGTTCATTGTCTTCCCCATTTCACTCTTGCAAACACTCTGAGTATTTCTTTGAAAATCATCCATCTCTGCATCGTTTCTTCTCAAATCTTCATAAAAAAGGTATGGGTTTTCTCTCTTTCCCTTCATACCTATTGCTCTGGGCATCTTTTCATGTTTTGTGGAGATTTATTGTGGTTTGTGGTTTATCATGTTTGAACATGGGTTTCTGATTTACTGGTTATAATCTTTGTTTGTGATGGTATATACACTGTTTTTCTCTATCTTGTGTACCTAATTTGGTTATTGGGTGTATACTCATTCTCTTTGTCATGATTTGAACCTAAAACCTCAAGAGATTAGGGTTTTCTTCGATATCCATAGTGTGAAACTAACACATTGCTAAAAATGTTTGGTGTCTTGTCTGGTGTCTCTTGTGTGTGTTAAATCATGTTGCAGTGTCAAAATGTCTCTATTCAAGAGATCAGCTGTGAAAGGAGGTAGCAGCAAAGGGAAGGAACTTGTCATTGAAATTGATGATTTCTCCCCTACACCAAAAAGGACTCATTCCCCATTCGGTGTTTTCGATCCGAACAAGTTCCGATCATATGATACTTTTCAGATTTATGAAAATTACTTCAAAAAAGCTACACCACTAATTGAAAGAGTCTTTGACCAACATTCTCTCTTTGACATCAACATTCCTCAATGGTTTGCCCATAAGGATTGGAATTATCTCCTCTCCGACCTTGATGATGCATATGAAAATCTTGTAAAAGAATTCTATGCCAATGCAATTGTCGATGGAAACGAACTTAAGTGCTAGGTTAGAGGAAAAAGTTTCTCGGTCTCTCCCACATACTTAGCAAAGATTCTGCACATCAACCGGTCAATACTTGGGGTCTTACCAGTTTATGATGATCTACATCCAAATGAGGAATTACTTAAAGTTGTTCTTGGAGAAGATCTGGAATTTTCCTCAAATGGGAACTCAGTCAGTGTTTCATCCCTTCCTCCAAAATTAAGGGTGCTTACGATTGTTATGTTTCACAACCTATATCCCTTATCCAGCACAATGTATATGAACCTCAAACGTGCACTGTTCCTTCATGATCTGATTTCTGATATTGAGATTGATATATGTGCGCATATATTTCATATCCTTCGCAAAACTGTTCTATGAACAGAGTCAAGGATTTACATTCCTTTTTGTTGTCTCATTTCAAGGATTCTGAAACTAAAAGGGATCCTTCCCTCTGAAAATGAATCTTCCTGCCCAAAACCATGTCCAATCAACATGCGTACGTTCAACGCTAGCATTGGCCATAGCAAGAAAGGAATCAAAACAGAAGCTTCAGCATCCCGCAGTGGTTCGCAAACAATGCAATGAACCCATGACCTAATCAACTCTTCTTTGCTAATGCTCTAAAGAGAAAATGTTTTTTTTTTTTTTTAGAAGTCAAAAAAGAAATGGGAAAGAAAATTGGAAAAAAAAAAAAAGGTGAGATGTTGAAAATAATGGGAAAAAAAAAAGATGAAGATCCAAAAAGAAATGAGGAATTGGAAAATGAAAGAAGAAAAAGAAAGGATAGAGATGAAGATGTGAAGAGAGAGAGAAAAAAAGTAAGAAAAAGGTGAGAAGAGAAAAATAAATGATGAGAAGATGAGAAGATGAAAAATTAAAAAAGAGAGAAGAGTGAAAGCAAAAAAGAAAAGAAGAGGAAAAAATGATGAGAAGATAACAAAAGAAGGAAAAAAGAGAAAGAAAAGAGAGATGTACAAAAGTAAAGAGAAGATTTTGATGAATGGTGTGACATGTTGTGCCAATGGTTCAGTCCTAATGTGTTTAGACCTAACCTGATGTGACTCATTGTGCTTGTAGACCTAACCTGATGTTAAGTGTTTGGCCAATCAAAAAAGTGGAAGGAAGGTAAAGGGTGATGATAGAAACGGAGAATTTGGATGAATAGAGAAGTGTTGATAACCAGGGGGAATTAGGATGACTAGAGAAGGTAATAGGAGAAGTTTGATGTCAATTACTTCAAGGGTAACCACCTCCAAAATAGAGAAAGGATTAGGGAAGAATAGAAAAGAGAAATGTGGTTGATTCTATGCTTATCCATTCTTATTCAACAATTCTATTTATATACAATTACAATTAATCATGATCCTGCCAAGTGCGCACTATCAAACCAATAACTACTAACTCACTCACAACCTTCTAACTAACTCCCTTAACTGTCTCCACCTCTTCAGCACTAACTAACTACTTAACTGCTACAATGAAAAACAACACCAAGCATTACACCTTGCACATGCATTGCACATGGCTAAGTACATTACAACTATAGGCACAACTAAGCACACCACTAAGACCAACACAGTCAGTATCCTAACAACACCTCCCTATTTAGAACATCTTGCCCACAAGATGAGGGAATTGCTATTGAAGAAGATACAAATCCTCTCAGGTAGCATCATCTGCAGTCCCTCCTTACCACTTAATGAGATGTTGGGTGATAGTCCTATTTCAAAGCTTTGGAGATTTGGTTTGAAGAATAGCTATTCACACAGGGTAAGGATGCCAACAGAGGCATAGACACATTGCGCTATCCCAACATAGCCTTTATACAGGAGACATGAAACACTGGGCGGATTGCAGAACTAGCAGTTAGATCCAGCTTATAAGCAACCTCTCCAATTCTCTCAAGTGTTGATATTGTATTTTGTCTGCCCTTAATTTGCATACCAGACCCGAAAAATCCAAAAATATTATTTTCTCTCCGTGGAGCTTCGAGGACATTCAAAATGATGTGGCATAACCCATTCGGACATCAGAGCACCTAAAGTGCCTTTTCAACAAAAATGACCAAAATGTCCTTAGTCAACCCTGGGTTGACCAAAGGTCAAACAAGGTCAAAATCCTTACAAAACAACTTTTTTAATGGCTTTATATCAAAAACGAGCTTCTCGAAGATTTTTGGCAACTTTGACCATGTCTGACTTGGAATTTACTCTCGGCGGGCTCTAGAAACCCTAATTTTGATCCAGTCATCAGAATAGGTTGAAACTAAGGCCATTGCAAAGATTATCAAATTCTCAGTTCAAAGACTATTCATGGGTTGAAATCAGAGTTAGAATGGTTGAGATTTCATGAAAACCAAGATAACGCACTGATTGATGCACAACTAACTTCTGGGAGCCATAACTTTTGATTTGACTGTTGAATTTTCAAGTTCCATAGCTTTTCAGAAATAGGAAGTAAGGATCTTCCTAGGGGTTCCAAGATCAACCCAATCTGAGGCCTTTTGAAGGTGGCAGCCCTTGCCTCGTCAATCGCGTCGGGGCTATAAAGGGCCCCAAGCACCCTCCAGACCAAAAAAAAAAAAAAAAATTCCTTGGCTCCTTGCTCTTTACCTGGATGAATTCTGAGCTTTCCTCCTCTCTTCCAAGCACAAAAAACACATCAAAGCCTCTTGATTCTTCTCTTCACCTAAAATACAAGGTATTGTTCTTACACCCAATCTTCTTTTCTTTGGTTTTACACCTTGGATTTGGGGTTTAGGGGCATGGATGTAGCTTTTTAGCTACTATCCATGCCCCTAACTTTCTAAATATTTTTCTAGCATAAATATATCCACATGCTTACATGTGCATTTCCATGCTTATATGTGTAGATCAGTGTATTTACATGCCTAGATCGATGTGTCCTACATGCTTTATGCCATCTCTTTTGTGCTAGCCTCTCTTGTTGTAGGCTTTGCCATGTTTGAAGCCCTTTGCGGGCTTGACCTTGTGTGGTTACATCTGACACCCATGATGCTAAGTTCAGATGTAACCATTTTGGGAGGCATCTTCGGATGCCAGGTTGCTCGGTGCGTACCTTTCCCTTTTTTGCTCCACTCGATCTTATGCTCACCATGCTTGTTTGTGCCACCCATTGGCATTTTATGCATCATTACACGTTTGCTTACATTTCCATGCATGAGCCTTGCTTTCTAGTGTGTTGTCAATGCTTTAACACAATGAAGTTATGTACATTCAATCCAAACCTACATTTTTCCCTCGCGGACACCACCTTTTGTTTTCTTCCTTGCTTGTTCGCCTTCCCGCTTGTTTGCTTGCTTTCTTGTTTCTTTGCTTGCCATGTCTATCATGCTTAGTTGCTTTATGCCTCTTTCATATGCTTTCTGCATCTTTTTACTTCCATTGCTTACCTACTAGTTTCTTCTCTTTGCCTTTGCATGTACACACATGGAGCAAGGATGCATGGAGCTAGGGCACAATCTCCCAGGCATAAGCAAAAAGGGCGAGGATGCGAGCATGTAGATATAAGCCAAGTTGCAATGTTTAGTAGATTTAGGGGTCTAGCCTCTCCCATTTGGTTATGTACTCTTTTAAACCCCCTTTCTTCCTCCCTCATTTCTCTCTTAGATGGGTTATATTAGGTATATCATGTCATTTACCATTCGTCCTCATCTCTAGAGTACGGCGACCCCTATTTACTTTCCTACACCTATATTTTAGGTCATGCTCTAGGGATGTAAGCATTTACTTTCCTGCTTTGTGTGCGTGTAATGTGCATGATGTATATATATATATATATATATATACTTGCTCACCCCTTCCAATGTGATTGTCACAGTCCATGTCACCTAAGGTGAAGCGATGCCTAATTTTTGCCACGAAAGTGAGGTGACATGTCACTGGATTTTTGCCGTGGAAATCTGGTACTTTACTCGAATGCCTTAGAAAAGCATAGATTGGGACCACACCCATTCAAAAGCCAAACCTTAAAGCCCCTATGCATGCAAAGCCCCATAAGCCAATGCCAAAATCATGTTTTTACTGCCAATCTTCAAAAATTAAGGTTTTATCAAAACAAAGGACTGTGCTTGGACAAGTGTTGTAGGGTGCCTAGCACCTACCCTACACGTAACCAAACTTTCGAACTCAAGAATCAATATTTTTTGCCATCCACATTAGATTAGGAAAAATGCCATTTTTCTTAGCCTAGGATTGGTAATAAAATTAACTAGAAACAGGTGATCAATCTCACCTTAAAAAAACCCAATGATTGTTGGTGACTTCACTTACCTTTGGAAATCCTTTAAAATTTGGCCAATACTGCCACACCTCCAAAGTAGATACCTTCTTCCACCGAGAGAGAGAGCACCCGAAGCACCGCACAAACCACACGTGCCAATCAATCGAGATGGGCTTTAAACGGGCCGTATGCGCATGAAAGCGTCACCACAACAGGTGGTCGAACGAAGGCCCATAACGACGGTTTTTCACTCTGATCGAGGTTGAGCGTCGACAGACTGACAACTTCACTAAGGAATGATGAGAGTTTAGCCTTTAGAACTTTTGATAAAACCATAATCTTTGGACGTTGGCTTTTGAAAACATAGAAATTGGCATTGGCCTCAAGGGCTTTCCTTTTGAAAAAGCCTTTATGCTTTACTCCAGGTTCTTTCTATCCTGCCTGCACATCATCCAAGATTAAACCCCTAGGGAAAGCAATCCTATTACTTGTACATGCTAGATCATACCTTACCCCTAAGGGTTTACAACCCTACAAGGGCTCTCATGCATACACTAATTGGTTCCGTCACCTAATTGTACAAAGATAAAATCTCTGGCAAGTAACCAAAACTCCCCAAGAGGAGATGCTGCTAAAAAACTGTCGAGAGTCCCAAGATATCATGAGTTTAAGAATTCTCCCAAGGAAGATCCCAAAAAAAAAAAGAAAAAAAAGAAAGAAAGATTGCTAGGAGACCTAAGTCCTCAAAGCGATCCAAAGGTCCAAGAGATCCATGTTGTCTAAATTACCAAGAGGTGCAAGTTGCCAAAAGGTCCTAGATGTCAAGAATCGAAAGACTCCCCCAAGAGATCCAAAGGTCCCAAAGATCGATGCTGTCCAAGTTACCAAGAAATCCAAGTGTCCAAGAGCTTCCTTGAGAAGTCCGCATTGTCAGAAGTAGAGCTTTTCTTCATAATCGCATTTACCTGTATTGTAAAAGGCCCACTATTGGAGCCGATGAACCCAACATTGCAAAAGCAAATCTTGTACAAGCATGTAATTGAAAGAAAGGTCCTTCCTGCATTGTTGAGCATGTCATGAAAGTTTCGGTTACTTGTCAATCCTATGCATTAATCTTGCATCATAATAGAAACTCACCATGATAAATACCCGATCAAGGGTGCAAAAGCCAAATTTTTCTAAAAATGGTAGGTGCATGTTAAATAGCAAGGGCATAAACTAACTTGAACTTGGTGTTGTGTTTCCACATTGTCAAATGCACCCCATTTCTTTCACCTCATATTCTTTCTCAGGATCAAAAGATTGCTAAAAAGAAACAGTACAAGCTACCACCACCCCTTGATCCCATCATCACTAGGTCTCGCGCAAGAGAGATGACTACTAGTGGTACTTCTCCCCATGAGGAAAATGCATAGGAAATTGATCTTCTAAAGGAGCAAATGGTAGAAATGATTCGCATGGTGCAACAACTAGTTGTAGGAGGAGGACAAAACTCCTCTGGTTATAATCAGGTAGGTCCCCAAACTGAGAATGAAAATCAGCCCTACTAGGATAGGATTAGGGCCATAATATACCGCCTCAAGGCAATGACCAAGAAACAGATCATTCTAAAGATAAGAACCCCAAATTTAGGTACAGCCAAGTCAAGAGCCAAGTGGAAACTCTAGCTGAGTAGCTTCATATCACAGAGGGCTTTAGTGCCCGTGGAACCGTTGACCTAGATAGTCTAACCAACTTCCTCCAAGTCGTTATGCCTCCAAAGTTTAAAGCACAGAAGTTTGTTAAGTATGATGGAATAGGAGATCCTTGCGCGCACTTGCGCATGTTCTATAGGAAGATGGCTCGCTATGGGGATAATCACCCTTTGCTTTGCCAGATTTTCCCTGATAGTTTGACCGGCCTCATGGCCACATGGTATATGAGATTGGAAAAGACCTCTAGCTAAAGGGAAACGACCAACTCTTTCCTAGAATACTACGAGTTCAACATCGAGATAGTTCCCGACCACACACTCCTTATGAGAACAAAGAAGAAGAGTGGGGAATCTTTCCAAGAATACGCCTAAAGGTGGCAAGAGCTAGCCGCACAAGTGCAACCCCCTATGATGGAAAATGAGATGATCAAATGGTTCATTAACAACCTCAAGCCTTCTTATTATGAGAAGATGATTAGCACCCAAGTCACTTATTTTGCTAGCCTTATACCTATTGGGGAGCGTATTGACAAGGGTTTAAGGAGCAAGAAGATCATGGATCCTAAGTCTTTGAGTCCCATGGTTGAATAACAAGTCAAGAAAATGACTGGCTGTGAGACTAAGGAAGCCAATATTCATATGGTTGACAATGCATCAGAAAGGCCTAGGGGTACTACTTCTGCTTATGTAACCCCAACTGCTAAACCTTATCAGCAACAGGCTTAGTCTACTCAAGCACCTAACCGAGCCTTTAATTAGAGAAGGAGGCCAGACCCACCTCATCCCCTTAGGAGGGTAAGCCAGAAGTATACTCCATTACCTATACCCATGGCAAATCTCTATACTTACCTGCTAGGAAGGAAGCTAGTGACCCCGATGTTTGCTAGGCCTAAGGAAGGCCGTCCATCACTTGGCTTTGATCCATTCAAGAAGTGTGAACACCACTCTAGGGCCAAAGGGCATACCCTTGAAGAATGTTACCAGTTAAGAAACCATGTCCAAGATCTCATTGACAACAAGTTGATATAGTTTGACAATGTGGTTGCTCTGAACATCATCACCAACCATTTGCCTCCTATTAGGAAGGGAATGTGAATGCCATCGTTGCCGTGGAAGAAAGAGTTTCGAATTTCTCCTCGCCGTCATTCCCATGGAAGGCCATGCTCTAAGCCTTGGTCCATGAGAGCCACCTTGATCTTAAGGGCATGGGAACCCCAGGATTTGATTAGGGAATCTTCTCATTATATGATAGTGGAGATAAGCATGCCCTATTTGATTGTAAAGTTCTTCGAGAATAGGTTCAGAGTTTAGCCAACTGTGGTATTATCTGGATTGAAAGAGAGGTTGTACAAAGAGGTGATTGTGTGGCAGCCAGCTTGTGTCCTCCAGCTGCCCAATTAGGAACTAGCTACAATGCTATATCAGTTAGATCAAGGAAAGATTAGGACAAATATCTACAAAAATTCCTTGGTAAGGTTACTTCAGTACCTCCCTCTTCCATAGTCATTAAAGAGATCATAGAATCACCTGCGGATCCGAAGTCATCTAATTCACGAAAAAGGCAAACTCCGCCAACCATCAAGGGATTCACTTCTTTGGTTCTTACATTACCTGTGATTGCAGGGCCAGCTTCATCATCAATTTAGAAGGGAATCGCCATTATCTCTACCACTTGAGGTTTTGATCCTCTTATTTTGCCGAAGCTTGCCTTAGGAATCTCTAAGGTATCCAGCTTAAAAGCCTTTAAAGCCATTCTGCCAAGTCTGGTGGTTATTAATCCGAAGATATCCTCCATAGCGTCCAATTTGCAAACTCAAGAGGGTGTTATCATTTGCATGCTGAAGCCATTCCCACAAGATGATAACCATCATGTCCCCTGGAAATACAATGTGTCCTTGATCTCCACTCGAGCTAAAAAAGAGGAGGTTTGCTCTAATATCTCTTCAGGTCTATTTGGGCTTACTAGGAGTGTCTGCTGCTATACTCCCAAGGAGCTAGAAACGAGAACGAAAGAGATTGGCAAGGGTACAGGCAAACCCGTCGGGAATAGGGTTATAACTGAAGAAGCTGAGCAATTCTTGAAAATTATTAAAAACTTAGAATACAGTGTGATTTAGCAACTAAAAAAGTCACCAACTTATATTTCTATCTTGGCACTATTGCTATCCTTCGATGTCCACTGTGAGGCTCTCTTGAAAGTTTTGAAAGACGCATATGTTCTTACATGTGTCATAGAATCTTCCTTTAAGGGTATGGTCTCAATGGTGTTAGCCACTGACAAGATTTCCTTTACAGATGATGAGCTACCACCAAAAGGTAGAGAGCATACTTTGCCCATGCATATTATGGTAAAGTGTGAAGATATGATCATCTCCAAAGTACTAATTGACAATGGATTAGCCCTGACTGTTTGCCCGATGTCTACTATAGAGCATTTGAATGTGGATACTTCTCTTACTCACCCTACCACCATGATCATCAGAGCTTTTGATGGCACTCTTTGAGAAGTGCAAGGTGAGATTGAATTTTCAATTGGAATTGGTCCCAGGTCATTCATGGTCATCTTTCAAGTCATCAAGGTGGATTCCCCATATAACATGCTCTTAGGAAGGCCTTGGCTACATGCAGTAGGCGCAATTGCTTCTACCCTTCACCGAAGGCTTAAGTTCCCCTCTGAGGATCATATGATCATTATTATGGCTAAAGATCCCCTAACCATCTTCAAGGAGACTTTTATCCCCTACATTTGTGCTAATGCCTTTCTGCAAGCAACTTTCCACAATTTCGACCTAGTCTCCATGATTTCCAGAGTTTCAGTACTCGAGTCAGCATGGCCCTCCACTACTTTAATGGCTACTAAAGAGATGCTCAAATTTGGCTATCAGTTAGTCCAACGCCTCGATGGCATAGGACATGGGTATGCTTCTCTAATTAAACTCCCGAACTACAAAGGAGGATTCGGTCTAGGCTATGACCCCTCCGATGAAGAACTCTTCTAGGCTTCTAGAAGAAAGAAAAGGAAGTGCACTAGCCAAGGAATGTCTATCCCCCACATCAGGGTCACTTTTTCGGCTTCGACCGACGTCATCAAGTCAAAAATGGCACAAGAATTATTCTAGGAGGAATCAGATCTAGCTTGTCTCATTCGCTTATGTCCTGAGGAATTCTCAATGAATGTCATCATATCCTTTAGGGATGATCTGACTTCTACTATTAGGCCCTATGTGCCAGGTGAGAAAATAGGCCATTGGACCATTGAGCCTTACTTTATGGTTGCATCGACTAAGTAAGGAGTATTCCATCGTCATGCGGTTGGGTCCTCCAATTGCTTGAAAGAGTTGGAATAGCATATCTAGTTTGTTTTGCATGTTTATTTCTTTCTTTCTACATTCCTTGTTTGCACTTCTCCAGTTTATTTCCAAAAAAAAAAAAAAACAAAATTCCTTGGTATCATTATTAGGCATGAACTTTGTTATCCCTCTATCTATAACCCATTAATGAAATTATCCAACATACTATTCAAGAAATCCTTGCATTTGTCTCTCTCTTTTCTTTCCTATGAATATGTGTGTGCAAATTATCTTATGTTTCTCTGTATATGTTCCGTTCTGTAGGATCTATTCTGATTCCCAAGCGGGTACATTGTCCTGTTGCCATAACGAGGATATTGATGACATGAATAAGACCATAGAGTTGGATCATGATGCTGAAGGATTAAAGGAAATTCTGAGTTTGCCTCATGATATTTTAGAAGCTCAAAACAAAGAGAACGACCCTGTCCAAGCCTAACATAGAAGAGATAGAAGTGGTTAACCTTGCCAACGAAGGCGAGAATGAAAAACCTGTCAAGATTAGGGTAAACTTTCCTAAAGACTTGAAACATGTGCTTACAGCACTACTCAAGGAATGCAGAGAGATCTTCGCTTGGTCTTACCAAGATATGCTAGGGTTAGATACTAAGATTGTTACGCATAGAATTCCAGTTAAGCCAGAATGCCCTCCAGTGCAGTAACCCTTCGAAGGATGAAATCTGAGATCATTTTGAAGACTAAAGAAGAAGTAGAAAAGCAATTGAAAACTAGTTTCCTACCACGATAGCCTACTTAGATTGGGTCACCAATATTGTTCCTGTGCCTAAGAAAGATTGGAAATAAGCATTTGTGTCGACTATAGGGATTTGAACTGGGCCAGCCCCAAGGATAACTTTCCATTGTCACATAGTGATACCCTGATGGATAATACTATTACCAATAGGTACTTCTCCTTCATGGATGGATTCTTAGGCTATAATCAAATCAAAATGGTTGAGGAAGACAAAGCTAAGACAACATTCACCACTTGTTAGGGAACTTATGCATATGATGTCATGCCATTTGGCTTAAAGAATGCAGGTGCTACTTATCAGCGAGCCATGGTTGTTAGGTTCTAAAGATTTAGGAATTTATGTATTTAGAACTTTAATGTGTATTGTTAGCAAACCATGATCAAAACAGGTTGTTAGCCTTGTTTAGACTTGCTCAAAGTGTGGGCGTTTTATGTAAAGTTGGAATCGAGTGGCTATAAAAGTATTAGTGACTTTCGGCCTGGCTCGATCAATCAAAAATTAGACTTGATTGATTGAATCTCGGGCAGAATGTTTTTTTTGCAGAATTTCCAACTCATCCCAAGCCCATTAAGGATTAGGGTTTCAGATCTAATTCTCCTAGTATATAAAGAAAACCCTAGCCACGTTTTGGAGTGGAGTCCTTGTTGCTCATATTTTGCGGTTTATGTGAATCTCTTGTGAGATCCTTGAGGAGCTTTCCTTCACATAAACTTAGGGTTTTCAAGGTAGAGATTACTTCAACATCTTGATGATCAACTCAGTTGCTGCCATTGAAGTTTAAAGAAAAACAAGCGTGGGTGCTTGTATCTGGTGGAGAATCCAAGAAAGAAGGAGTCCATGGATTCAGAGCATGCACGTGGTTGTGTCAGTAAGTTCTACTGGTGAGTAGCATTAGGAAGTCAAGCGGGGAGCTTGTAAGTCCTTTTGTATGAACTCTGATTCTTTCGTATAGTGGATTTAGGTTTACCTTGAGAATAGCTAGGTCAAATACTCCCCAGGTTTTTACCGTGTGGTTTCCTAGGTCATCATATCATTGTATTATTTATATTTCCACTGCTATATATTCTTGATATGATTTTTTGATTGTGATAACCTAGATTTGCATAATTTAACTAAGTTAATCACTTGGCTAATCAACTAGGTTAATACAATTATTGTTTTAAGAGGTCTAAATTTCTTTCAAGTGGTATCAGAGCGGGTAGCTCTTTGTCTGTAGATCTTTTGATCTCTGAGCTGATCCTTAACCCCTGTTATCATGAATAATTTGAAGTGTCTTTCTGCTCATGTTTGTGATGATTTGAATAAAAATGACACTATTGTTTCTGTTGATTTTTTTGATGCTTTTGAATCTCTTCGTAAGGAATTATCTAAATCTTTGAAAATTTCTAAGAAATTCAAGGAAGAGTTAAAATTGGCTAATCTTGAAAAAGAGGATTTGATTGTGAGATTGGATGAGTCTAATAAAAAGAATGACCTTTTGAGAAATCAAATGTCCTCTCAAGATGAGAAGATGAAAAGCTTGGAATAAAAGTTAGTTGAATCTAAAGCTAAAATTGAAAATTTGACTAGTACCAAGCCTACTGATGATAACAGAAGTGTTTCTGTTTCTCTTAAGCCTAAAGGTGAAAAATTTTATATCCCTCCTTTCAAGAGGAATAATAGAGAAAAGGCTTATTTTGATAGGTTAGACAAGGGTAAAAGTTCTAATGTAGACGCTGAAGTTTCTACACCTAAGTCTAAACCTACTATTAGAGAGCATAATAAATTTGTTTTTGTACCTACCTATCACATTTGTGGTGTTGTTGGTCATATTAGACCAAGTTGTTCTTTGTTGAGACAAAAACCAAAATCTGAGACTAGATTTGTTGTTAAGAATACTGATGTTCCTAAATTTGTTCCTGTTTACCACTCTTGTGGTATCCATGGTCACATTTGTCCTAATTGTCATAAATTGAAATTTAAACATTCTGTGTTTCAATCTAGGATATGTGATGATATGTCTCCTGCCATAAGTCCATATAAATTGTTTCATATTCTTTTGAAAATTTTGAGCTTGTTGGCTTATGAAAGGAATTTGCAGGATTTCAGTCTCTCTCAGAAGATTGGTGTAATTCCTCAAATACACTCTGCTTCTCATGGATTTTTACCTACAAAGCCGAAGACTCGTGCTAAATGGGTGGGAAAAGATTCTCTAAGGTGAGTGTTGCTGACTTGTCCCTATTTTAATTCTTTCAATTGTTTGTGGACATGTTTTGTTTCTGTTTTTGGTTGTTTTGTTTTTTAGGTTGTTTTTTAAAAAAAAAAAAAAAAATCCAAAAACATTGAAAAATTTCAAAAAGACAAAAATATTTTATTTTGTGTCTTGTTTTTTTGAGGATTACATGAGTTATGATATCTCTCTCTTAATTTAAAACATGCTTGACATTGTGGAGAAACTTGAATAGTATGTGTTATATAAGTGCTAAGCTATTTTTAATTTTGTGTGAGTATGTACTAGTTTATACATGTACTCAAGGGTTAATTAAGAAATTGATATTTCTTGTTTGTGTACCCTCTATAGCTTAGTAAAGCACTATCATACATTGCTTTGCATTGTTCATTTAGCATAATGTGTGCTTTTTGTTTTTGGTCATAAAATTTGTTTTTAAACAAAAAAGTTCATTATTTGTTTTGCATTAATTTTTCTTGGAGTTGATATCAAGGTTGGCCACCTTATCTTTACATAACAAGTTTATGTACCTTGTTTAGCTTTGATGAGCTTATTTATTGCACTTGACTAGTTGAAACTTTGTAGTGCATGTTGTGTGGGAAAGATGTTTATGGTGTTTATCACTTTGCCTTAATCTTGAAGTCACATGTTATTTGAATGTTGGACTTGATCCTTTTGAGAAATGCATAAATAACCATCTTACCACTGTTCACTAGCCAATCAAGAACACATTAGTGCATATCCTAAGATTCTGTGCTCAAGAAAGTGTAGCACATGCACAAAAAGAACATAAGGTGTAGCCTCAGTTTAATTGCTTAAATGCTTAAAATTGGTGTGTACTATTAGGCTTGATGTCAAATCACATAATTAAAATTGGTGTGTATATTATGAGGCAAAATTCAAGAAACTTATGTGATTGCAAGCTTTTGTTCTAGGAAATGTGAGAGTTATATGATGTAACTCTTTATGTGATAGTCTCTTTTAAATTCAATGTGATGAATTTTGTAGACTTTGTGATTGATTTCTATTCACATATCACCTCACATGTATCTCAAGTGTTTGCTAGTTGCACACTACACAAGTTACTCTTTGTTAAACTTGGTACATTTTATTGTGTGTGATTTTATTGAGGCCATCCAAGATTAAAAGTTCCTTGATTTTAATGCAAAATATGTTTAATGTTTGCGTTTTGAGGACATATTGATTGAAAATCTTTATTTTCGAAGATCTGGGTTGAATTCAAGTGTTTTTGAAAAACTTTTCATCTCATACTCATGCATTTTTTACAAAACAATGTGCTTTGAGGAGTTTCTGCATTAAAATGCTCAGTTTTTCAAAAATTTGATTTTTCCAGACTTTCGATCGATCGAACTTGTTTTTCGATCAATCAAAATTGCAATTAAAATTTTTTGGTTTGAGTCTACCTGACTTGATTGATGTTTGATCGATTCTCGATCGATCGTAACTGAAAAATTTTCAGTTTCTATCTTTTGACCAAAAAATTTTTTTCCATGCATCATTTGTGTTTGGGATTCACATGCATTGCATTGTTTTTGTATCTATCTTGCAGCTTTGTAGTCATATCTCTCATTGTTTTCCCACATAACATGCATACACTTTTCTACATTGGGTACTCAACTTGATCAAACAATTGATTGATTAATTTTTGAGTTATGTACTTTCTAGTATATTCTTTTTTTATGTGTGAACTGTAGAAAATATTTTTCTTAAGAGATATGATGGATAATCAATGTGCAAATATTTTTTCTACTCATGCAACTGTTTATGGGTTACATAGTAACATGTTTGCATTTTATTGAAAGAGAGAATATTTTTCTTCATGTGTATCCTCACCTTAGTTTTTAAATTTGGTTTGTGTGTTTTTATTTTCCCCACCTCCTAAAGTTTCCCCAAAATTGTTTTTTCCAAAAAACTTGTTTTGTTTTTCCTATTTTTATAGGGGATATTTTTTTTAAACCTCTGTTGTTCATAGGGGGAGTTGTCTCTTTTTTTCTATAGAGTTGAAGTGGTTTGTGTCCCTTGATTCTCTATTTTCTCTTATCCTTTATTGCGTATAGTGATTGTTTACTCTTTGTATGAGTTGTTTTTGTCAATACGTGACAAAAAGGGGGAGAAATTATTGATTTATGATAATTATGTTTGTCTTGTTTAGGGGGAGTTGAAATTATTTTTGAAATAGGAGAATTTAAATAAAAACTTTTTGTTGTATCTAATTTAGGGGGAGAGTTAGTTTACTTATGTTTTTATTTCTGTTTCTTGTTCACTGCTCATTGATTTATATTTATGAGTTATTCATGATATATGTCTTTGTTTGTGTTTCTTGAAGTCAAGAATTTATTTGTTGATTTATTGTTTTTCTGTCACACATACGTTTATGCGTTTTGTTTAGTGTTTCAGGAATACACAGGTTGATTCAATTGAACTGCTGTCTATACTTGTAACTGATGGATAGTAGTTAGGATTGAATTTGTGTTATGAGCATTATTTTTGTAAAGGGCTTTTATTTGTAAACTTTGAGCTTTTAATTTGTGTTTTGTCACAGATTGCCAAAGGGGGAGTTTGTTAGGTTCTAAAGATTTAGGAATTTATGTATTTAGAACTCTAATGTGTATTGTTGGCAAACCATGGCCAAAACAGGTTGTTAGTCTTGTTTAGACTTGCTCAAAGTGTGGGCGTTTTATGTAAAGTTGGAATCGAGTGGCTGCAGAAGTATTAGTGACTTTCGGCCTGGCTCGATCGATCGAATCTCGAGCAGAATGTTTTTTCTACAGAATTTCCAACTCAGCCAAAGCCCATTAAGGATTAGGGTTTCAGATCTAATTCTCCTAGTATATAAAGAAAACCCTAGCCACGTTTTGGAGTGGAGTCCTTGTTGCTCATATTTTGCAGTTTGTGTGAATCTCTTGTGAGATCCTTGAGGAGCTTTTCTTCACATAAACTTAGGGTTTTCAAGGTATAGATTACTTTAACATCTTGATGATCAACTCAGTTGCTACCATTGAAGCTTAAAGAAAAACAAGCGTGGGTGCTTGTATCTAGTGGAGAATCCAAGAAAGAAGTAGTCCGTGGATTCGGAGCTTGCACGTGGTCATGTCAATAAGTTCTACTGGTGGGTAGCATTAGGAAGTCAAGCGGGGAGCTTGTAAGTCCTTTTGTATGAACTTCGATTCTTTCGTATAGTGGATTCAAGTTTACCTTGAAGATAGCTAGGTCAAATCCTCTCCAGGTTTTTACCATGTGGTTTCCTAGGTCATCATATTATTGTGTTATTTATATTTCCGCTGCTATATATTCTTGATATGATTTTTTGATTGTGATAACCTAGATTTGCATAATTTGACTAAATTAATCACTTGGCTAATCAACTAGGTTAATACAATTGTTGTTTTAAGGGATCTAAATTTCTTTCAATGATAACCTTGTTTCATGATATGATGCATAAACAGATTGAAGTCTACATGGACGACATGATTGCCAAATCCCGTACTACTAGGGATCATTTGGTAGATTTAAGAAAGCTATTCAAGCACCTCATCAGGTACAGGTTAAGAGTAAACCCTAACAAGTTCGTCTTTGGAGCTAGTTCGGGGAAATTGCTTGGCTTCATAGTCAGCCAAAGAGGAATTGAAGTAGACCCAATAAAAGTCCAAGCCATCCAAGACATGCCGACACCGCACACTGAGAAACAGATTTACAGCTTCCTAGGCAAAGTCAATTGCATAATTCACTTCATAGCGTAGTTTACCGCCATACATGATCCACTGTTCAAGCTCTTGAAGAAAGACATGAAGATAGAATGGATAGCTGAGTGCAAAGCGGCCATTGACAAGATAAAGCAGTATTTGTTGAACCCTCCTATTTTGGCTCCCCCGACACTCGAATATCTGTTGATCCTTTACCTAACGGTACAAGAAACCTCAATGGGCAGCATGTTAGGCCAAGTGGTTGAGCCCGACCAGAGAGAAAGGGCAATTTACTACGTAAGCAAGAAGTTCACCAGTTGTGAAATCAACTACATCGCCATTGAAAAGACGTGTTACACCCTAGCGTGGGCATTGCATAAGTTGTGACAGTATATGCTCTACTATACCACGCGGCTCATTTCTTGCATGGATCCCATAAAGTACATCTTTCAAAACCTAGCTTATACAGGGAAAATCTCCTGTTGGCAAATGTTACTTTCTGAATTCGACATAGTGTTTGTGACAAGAAAGGCCATCAAGGGCCAAGCCATAGCCAATTACCTAGCAAACCAGCTGCTGAATGATCTAGAGCTTTCAGAATCCATCTTCCCTAATGAGGATGTCATGGCACTAAAGCTAGAACTAGATAGTGTGGAACCGTGGTGTTGGAAGATTTATTTTGATGGAGCCACCAATCCTACCAAAACAGAGTGGGAGCAGTCTTAGTTTCCCCTAAGGGCAAGCAAATCCCTGTTTCAGTCAAGTTGAATTTTGATTGCACCAACAACGTCATATAATATGAAGTATGCATAGTCGGCCTGCAAATGGTAGTGGAGTTTAGCGTCTTTTGAGATTCCCTATTGATCATCTCCCAAATTGAAGGAAAATGGCAAGCCTGAGACACCAAGTTGATTCCTTATCAGAAATGTGTCAACCGCTTAATGCTAAGACATCACATTTGCGTATTTTCCCCAAGCATATAACCAGTTTGTAAATGCCTTGGCAACTCTGGCTAGTATGGTCAAGTTATCAGAAGGAGATGATAGATGACTATTATGCATAAAAGTCCGTGGCATTCTAGCCTATTGCATGAAAATTGAAGAATGCATGAGTGTCAAAGTCGAAGCCGACAAAAAGCCATGGTACGATGATATTGAGGTTTATATCAAGAACAATGAATATCCATCCAATGCAACAAACAATGAAAAGAAGTTTATCCGACGCATGGCCTGCTAATTTTTCCTGAGTGTAGAAGTCTTGTACAAAAGGAACCACGATTCTACCTTGCTTCGATGCGTAGATGCCTCTGAGGCTAATCATCTGATGGAAGAGGTGCATAAAGGCTTACTCGGAGCTCATGCCAGTGGACCCCTCTTGGCCCCTAAGATTTTTAGAGTTAGTTACTATTGGCTTACCATGGAAAGTGATAACATTAAACATGTGAGGACATGCCATCGTTGCCAAGTCTATCAAGACAAGAAGAACGCTCCTCAGCCTTTGCACTCTTTAGTAGCACCGTGGCCCTTCTCAGCTTAGGTTATGGATATCATCAGACCCGTGATTCCAAAAGCTTCATATGGTCATGAGTACATCTTAATGGCCATTGATTATTTTACAAAGTGGGTGGAAGCTGGTTCATACAAAAGTGTCACTCAAGCAGTGGTAGCCCAGTCTGAAACATAACATTATTTGCTGCTACAGCATGCTAGGAGAGCTCATTACAAATAATGGGGTGACCTTAAGTGGAAAAATGATCTAGCAACTTTGCCAGCAATTTAAGATCAAGCACAGGAATTCAGTTCCCTATTGCCCTCAGATGAATGGTGTAGTAAAAGTAGCTAACAAGAACATAAAGAAAATCTTGGTGAAGATGACAAACACATACTAGGATTAGCATGAGTGCTTGCTGTTTTCTTTGTGCACATATCACACTTTTGTTCGTACTTCCATGGGTGCGACCCCCTAGAGATAGAGATCTCGTCTCTCAAGATTTTATCTCAGACAAAGCTGTCAAAAGCTAAATGGGCCCGTTCTCGATATGAACAACTAAACATGAAAAATGAAAAGCACATGACCGCAATGTGCCATGGACAGTTGTACCAATGTCATGTCAAGCAAGCATTCAACAAGAAAGTTAGAGCCTAGGTCTTTAAATAAGGTGATCTAGTCTCGAAGAAATGCAACCAGGCCATGCCTAATCACAGAGGGAAGTTTTCCCTAACTTACGAGGGCCCATATGTGGTAAAGAAGGCCTTTTACAGATGAGCCTTGATTCTATCCGACATGGAGAGTCATGACTTCAATATGCCCACCAATTTTGACGCCGTTATATGGTACTTTGCATGAAGAAACCTCTCAATGCACCTCATTTTTATGTTTATATGTCAACCAAAAAAAAGAAGGAAAAAACATAACAAAAAAAAAAAAAAAAAGACATGTAAAAAGGTAGATCGAAACCCCGAAAGGGTAGTCTACCCAAAAGGAGTGCCAAAAGAAAAAGAGCATCAGAAAATACAAAAAGTAGATTGAAAACCCGAAAGGGTGGTCTACGCAAAAGGAGAGCAAAAGAAAGAGTGTAAGAGAGCCTGCTAGATTGAAACCCGAAAGGGCGGTCTAGGCAACAATTAAGGCAATCAAAAGTTAGTTGAACTATGTGATAACCTGATCCTTCCTAGTGGAGGTACATAGGCAGCCATCTTGGTTCGACACATCTTAAAAGGAAAATCAGTCAGCTTGGCTAGCTTGAATTTCTACTTAAGATTAGAAAATTAGATGGATCCAGCATCCAAGACAATATGTGAAGACGCCTACAAGATCACTCTCTGTCTACAATATTGCCACGACCTGGTGGTCTGCTTAAGATGTTCTGGCTTATATCAATGGGAAATGTACCTCAATGAGAAAAGGAAAGGATCTGTCTAGAATAAGATGTATCCTTGGAAAAATAAGATATTGATATGCATGGATTTTACATTTACAACTTATTTGTATAATCTTGCATTTTCAAAGCGTTTTTCTGCATATTCATTAACATGCCTGAATTGTGCCATTCAATTTCTTGCATGCATTCTGTTACCAAAACATGAAATTTCATCTCATAAATATATCCTAAATATCATCATAAACATTTCTCTCCTAGTGCTTAACAAACTAGACTATGCTTTAAAGAATTCAAACAAAAAGCAGAAGGCCTTATGCAATTGCCTAGCAATTTATGAAGGACCTTTCCATACATGGTGGGATACTAACTACATAGCTCATATGCAGAAACAAAATAAGTAGAAAAGAACACCAGCAAGTCAAACGTGGCCCAGGCGAGACATGGGCTGGCACAATCTCCCAAAATTAGTACAGAGAATCAGGTCATCATGAGCATGAGTGCGAAGTAACCCGACTACATAAAAGCCCAAGTCTATAGCAATCTCTCTGAGGCTATCATATGAATGTCGAAGATGGACCAGCTCCCTCTCCATCGTGGAATCAGAAGTTGAGTCATGTCTCTTAGTCTCTAGCAAAACCCTCAAGGTTCCCACCTCTGTAGTAGCAATTCTCAAAGCCTCCTCCTTCTCAACCAGCTCAGTCTGAAGGCCATGGATGGCCAACTACAGCTCACTAGGCTCATCGCCCTCTCGCCTATACTCCATGCTCAAAGTGGAATGAATGTAGGCCTTCGCCTGTACTAGCTCCAATGCTAAGCCATCGGCCTTGTGACTGGCCTCGACCCTGCCAGCCTCCAGTATGGCCCTCTCCTCATCCCAAGTATGATCCAAAGTGGCAAACCTCTAAGAAAGATCTACAAGCTCATCCTTCAAACCCGTAACTTGAGATCTCAGCAGAACACACTCCGCCTCTATGCCTAGAGGGGTTGCCTCCCTCTAACTAAGCTCTGCCCTCGGAGTAGCAAGCTCACTCTCATGTACACTGCTCATCTCCTTAATATCCTCCATAAGGTTATTAGCCAGCTCCCTACAACAGTCTTCATCCTTTACAGCCTCCTTCAGGCACTCCCTCAAATCCATAGGGGCCTTCTCAACCTTGATCTCAAACTATAAAGTATAGTCTTTTAAAACATCAACCAAAAGTGGCAGCTCAGCTGAGACTAGTGATGATAAGTCAAACACAAAGTTAGGATCTCTAGTGTCTTACTACACTCTAAACTTAGCATAAAACCACTTCTAGTCATCCCTATAACAAAGGGGGGATTCAATACTCGACTTACAGATCTCCCAGAACTCAGAGGCATGCCCTATCATTGCTACATCAATATCCACGAGCTCAAACTCACAAGTGGCAACAAAATGATCACTAAGTCAAGGGATGTACTAGATACCCCCGAATTACCGCATGGCCATACCTGGAAAGTAACCCATGCACCTACAGATATCCACTAAGGGAATGCCAAGTAAACCAAAGTAGTGGGTCCACCCCTACCACCTAATGATACCCCACTTAACGCTCCAGGTTCAATCCACGGGACCCAGGCTGCATAAGTACCTCAGCCAACCCTCAGTATCCCCAGAAAAAGGAAGATCAAGAACTATAGTAGCCCGAACTCTATTTCTACTCACAAAGCCCACAAGCTAATCCCTAGCAATAACACTTAGGTGGCCACAAAACCATAGCTGTAACATATGAACATAGTAACCTAGCCTATCCCTACCAGTCTTCTAACACAAAGACAAGGACCTAATTGTCTCAAAAAGTAGAGCAAGAATGAAAGAGATACCATGAGGTAGGGCACTCACCAAAGGGAGAACAGTAAGACTAATGGCCCCCGATGATGAAGGAAACAACACCACACCAAAAACGGCCACCAAAAAGGCCTAATGTCGGTAGGATGTCCACCGTTCCTCTAAATCATCATAACATGTAGATACTTATGCAATCTTATGATGTTTTTCACACACAACACACAATATTCTTTGTTACTCCTAATACATGTGTAGGTACAATGTGATTTGGCCATCATAAGGAATACATGTGTTAATGTATACTCACTAAACTATATAGACTTGTTTTTGAAATATAAAATTGGTTAGACTTATTATGTGTGTATGTGTGTGTGTGTGTTTTAGGATCTAAATGCTTGACATTTTTCTTGATGAGAGATTTTTTTAAGAGCTTAAAATGTTGTTTGAATCTTTGGTTGAGTAACATGTTTGATTGCATTCATGTCTGTGTTTTTCTCTTCTATGAAAAATTGTTTTTAAGCAATCTCAATAGCTTCTTGATAGCTCTTGACAGCTAGGCTATCTATCGAGCCTCTTTTCTCGATAGTTGTTATCGCAATCTCGATCCATTGAGATTCTTGAGATTCAATCTCGATAGCTTCTCGACAGCTTCTCGATCCATCATGGAATTTTTTGTATGCTCGATAGCTTCTCGATCCATTGAGGTAAAGTTGCTATGGACACCTCTCGATAGCTCCTCGATAGCTAGTTCTCACTATTTTAATTCTCGACACCTCTCGATCCATCGAGAAATTGGGATTTCTATATAAAGGGTCAGTACGATTTCCTTTTCATTTTTCTCGTTCTCTCTTGATCCTTTCTGATCTCTCCCCTTCCCAAACTCTCTTTTCTCACTCAAAACCTCTTCCTTACTCAATCTTTGGCCTCAAGGGTGATTTCTTCTTCTGGTAAGATCTTCTTTCTTACACTTTCTCATGCACTTCAAAATTATGGAGGTTTTGTTGAAATTTTTGGGATGGGTTTGTATTTAAATGATTTCAAACCATCATGCATTGCATCACATTTGCATTTTTAATGATGTTCTTGCATTTTCGATGTGTAATTACTATGTTAAAATGTTGTGTGCTGGTAGGATTGGATTGGGCTAAGCCCATGATGCTTTTAATGTTGCATGTCACATGTTCATGCATACGTACCTTCATTTCTTTATATTCTTATATTGATCTATTTGGTGCTTTTATGCTTATCTCTCTCTCTCTCTCCCTCTCTATTTCTTGCATTAGTCTGCTCTATGGCACCTAAAAGCAAATCTACTCCGTCTAGGAACCTTCTTTGTTCCAGGGCATCTTTCTCTAATTCTACCCCCTCCCATGTCAGGTTCTGTGATGAGAAGGCCAAGTCGGGCTTCTCGAAGAACTTCTCTCAACAAGGCATTCATTCAGAACGCCAAGTCATTCTATCAAAATTTTTCGATACTAAACTTCCTACTGTCATCTACAATCAGGGTTAAGATTCACTGTGTGGCATCCTGGTCACTTGTCCCTCGATGATCATATAGGAGTTTTACTGCAATATGAACAAATTTGATTATACAGTACCTCATTTTATCACTCACGTTTGAGGTACGTGCATCGTAGTCACTCTGGATCTTATATCCAAGGTGCTACATGTCCCGAGGGTAGAGTTTACTGACTACCCCAATTGTGAGCGTCAGAGGACTGTGTCTAAAGACGAGCTCTCGTCTCGCTTTTGTAAGCCACCTTCATTTTAGGGTGACCATCTAAACACCCCTTGCTCAGGCTTTGCAAAAGGTCCAAGGTTCCTTAACATGGTAATGACATTCGTTCTCCATCCATTGTCTCTCTATAACTCCATCACAGAGTCTCGTGCTTGATTTTTGTTGTCCTCCCTTGATGGACTATCTATAGACTTTCCTTCTCACTTCATTCTCTCCCTCATCAATGTTTGTACGGATACAGTGACCCGTGATAAGCTCATTTTTCCTTCGACTATCACACGAATCCTTCGACATTTTTCTATCTCCGATCCAGAGTCTACACAGTTTTCAGTTATGTGTGCCAAAGACGTTACAACTATCAGACGAAGCGAGGCCCAACTTCGACCGAAGCGGCCATGGACATAGACATGGACTCCTCCGACTTCTTTTGCTCCCTCCACATCCGCACCTTCTTCATTGGCGAGTGGTGTGACCCTTGAGGTGGTCATGGCGTAGCTACAATGCATGGATGCTCGCCTTGACACACTCAGTGATGAATTGTGTTAGGTGAACACCGTGTTGGCTGTATTACTCGAATGCAATCTCACCTTGGTGGCTTTGTAAAGTCTCCCTCTCCTTCTCTAGAGGCATATGAGGACAAGGATGATGATGGTGACCCTGACGATGATGATGAGGATAGGGATAAGGATGCTAGCTCACCCAGTGACGATGAGATGACTACTTAAGTTACTTAACCTTTGTCATTCATGACAAAAATGGGAAGTAGTTTTGGATATGAGAGCAATCATGTACATAGACAGAGAGTTAGCATAGAAGATTTTTGTTAAAGGGAGTGTTTTTCTTTTTGAAAGATGAAGTGAGGGCTTATGTTTTTTTTTTTTTTTTTTTTTCTCATCTTTTAGAGATACATTTTTCTTACATTGTGATAGAAACCTTGTACTTATGATGTTATGTATATATGATGAGGTTATTATTACAGTTCTTTTACCTACCTTTACATGTGTTCTTTCTTTTCTCTCTTTATGCACATGCTTTTATATATTGTATGCAATCTTTTATTTCTATTTCACATTAAAATGTCATGATGAGTTTTGTTTAAAATGTTTCAAAAATACAGGTTGTCAAAGTTTTCTTGCCATAAACTCTCTTCTTGCAAAGTTTTTCAAGAGTTTGTGTTCAGATAGATTTTATTGTATTCAACAAGTAACTATAAGTTAAGTGATTTATGACTTCTCTCATATGTTCATTTTTTAATTGTGGTTTTGTCACGGATTTCCAAATGGAGAGATTTTATTAGGACATATGTGAATCATGTTAGGAACATATGCCAATATAGAATTGGCTAATCCTTTGACAAAACACACTTTACTTATAGTTGGGTAGATCTAGGACGTGTTTAATGCTTTAAGGAATAAGGTTTCAATTTCAAGTGTTAAAGTCATGCATGTCTATCCAAGAATCAAGTGAAGACATGCTGAATTTTAAAGCTCAACAACTAGTATTTATTAAGGTTTAAAAAGCTATTTCAACCCAATGCTCAACAGGTGCTCAACAGATAGGGTATCTATCGAGATTTAAGAAAATCAGATTTTCAGTTCTAATTTTCATCCAATCCGTGTATAGATGTTCGGGCTTTCTTTTCTCATAACCTTAAACATATATAAGGATTGTTTTAAGGGCTATCACAGTTGATGCACCTTAATGTAAAAGTTTTTCACAAACATTTTGTGAACCGAAGATATATGCCCTAGTTCATCATTCTCTTCAAGAAGCTGCTGTGTTTGTACACCTAGAGTTTTGTAACCAAGGAGCTTCGTGATCTTCATCGTGTAGATGCATTGAAGAACTTTCTAGCCAACATTTTTCTCAAGTTGGTGTGTAAGCCACGTACTGAGGTCCGCGCATCAAATTGGTTAGTCACGTACTGGGAGCCATGCATTGAAAAAGAGAGATTGTCACTACAAAACAAGTCCAATTGGGTATTAAGGTAAGGGTTCAACTGTAGGTTAGTTTAAGGTAATAGGATTCCTTTACTTGTAACCACTTGTTGTGATAATAGTAGATTTTCAGGAGTGGTGACCTTAAAATCACTCAAGAGGGTTTTTGCCATGTAGGTTTTCCCCATTCGTAAACAAATCACCGTGTCAATTTATTTTCCGCTGCATATTAACTTAGTTGATGATTTGTTTGTGCTACCACACGTATTGCATGCTAATTGAATTAATTAATTAACTTGGCTAATTAATTGGTTAATTCATCACAATGGGTCAATACATTCTTAGCCTTTGTGATTTCCAATCCATTAAGGGATGTTCATGATCCTTTCAATTCCACTAGGGATGCTTTAAGAGTCCTTGTTTCTCCTACCCAACTGAGGATATTTCTACCATTTTCAAATGATTTTGTGAATATTTCTTTGCACTTCCTACCTTTTGGGTTCCCACTGGGGATATTTGGAAATTTTTTTTTTTAACAAACTACACGTAGTTTAGAGGGGAGGCCTAAACTACATGTAGTTTAGCCATGAGGTGCCTTCCCGCCTCTTCATATTTTTCCCAACAGTTACCAACTGTTTCTTTGTCTTCTTATTTCTCTTTATCTTCTTCATCTCTTCACATTCTCTCCAACCCTTTAACTTCCTTTTTTACTCTCTACAAAACTCACTACCTCTCTCTTATTCCTTCACTCTCACAATTTGATTCTCTCTTCCTCTCTCAAACTCTTTCATCTTCTCCAAAATCTCTCATCTTCTACAATGGCACCCAGATCCAAAATCAAGAAAACTTCCTACATAAATAAGTCCCCTCCACTAGATCGGTAAGTTTTTCAAGCTTTTCTCATTTTCAAGTTCTACTCTGATCTTTCGTTTTAATCTGTTTTCAAATTTGTAAATGCTTGAGTTTTGTTGTGGGATAGGTTTAGATGAAAAATTGATGCCTTAGGAGGGGTAGGAACATGTTTAGGATGAGTTTTGTTCAAAAGTTGGTTAAGAATACTGAAGAACACTCTTGGTCATTGTTCATGCATACGCATGTATGGGCCTATGTATGCAGCTTGTATTCATGCGTATGCACACTTACTCTTTTCATTTATTTCCTTATCCAATGACAATTACCATGTCCTTTTTTCATCTATTTTTAGGTCTCGCCTCCCTTTTTAGGTAAGGGTAGTACTTGTTGTATTTTTTTCATGCTATAAGTCCTTGACCGATAACACAAAGGCCTTAGTGGATGCAGCTGGCTTCGAGCCCATCCTCCATTTACTTGTAGAGATTCATGCCAATGGCATATTAGTGCAATTGCTGGCCGAGAGGTGGTGGGATACTACTCAAGCCTTCTATATTACTAAAAGGGAGATGACCGTGACTCCCTACAATTTCCACTAAATGACCGACCTTCGATGTTATGGGTCAATCATTAATCTAGAGGGTGAGTCAAGTGTACAACTGGGCATAGACCTGTTGGGGTGGAGGCACACGACGGAGATGGTTCGTTGTTTTGAACTGGAGATAGACCACAAACCTCTTCCTCAAGAGACACCTAAGGATTATGCCCAAATGGCTAGCACATTCTTGCTGTACATACTAGGGGTGTATCTCTTCCCCAATGGAGGGCAGACAATGTCCTTGAGGTGGCTGGCTCTCTTTCTTGATTTTGAGGATGCACAAAGGGCCAACTCAGTTGTGGGACTTTGCATCAGCTGGTGCGGCCTTAAAAGCTCCTTGAGGTCAGTTCTTTCTTCATTTCCTTTTGTAGCTTCTTACCCACATGTATCTTGTGCCTTTGCAAACTATGTGCTCATGTCATTCGTATTGCAACTGTCATCTATTTCCTTGCAAACTATCATCTTGCATACTGTTATCTTACATACTATTATCTTGCAAACTGTCATCTTGTTAGGATTAGTGCTCTTAAATTCTATTGTATAATGTTATGTATGATATTAAGTATGACAATATGTGAGACATTATGTATGACACAATATTGTGATTGATAAAGTTGTTTTATTATTATCTTAAATAATGGTAAAATGAATATTTGGATATTGTCATATAGTCCATGAGATGCATAGTATGTGATTTATGTGAAAAGCCATAGAAGATATAAATCACAGGTTCTTTATAAACTCAAAATTTTAGTTCGTAGTCGGTGATGAAATTAGGCGTTTCATCTGTAAAGACTATAACATATCAACTAAGATGATTTTTCTTGATCATAGAAGTGGAGACTTCTAATTGATGTGTTGATAGGTTTTAAAAGTTAAGACATATTTAACTAGATCGTTGTGAGATTTATTATTCTCCTAACGACTGTCAAATGAATAACAAATCTCACGACTTATATTTACATGAACTCTTAATCTTGAGAGAATAATGGACTTGATCATGAAGTGTAAGTTACTTTGATATATCAAGAGTGAGATCTAAAGTAACGGTCAAAATCTTAGTATGTTGGCAGCCACATTTAGTGTTGATGGAACACATATTCTCAAGATGGAATTCATAGTCCTTTAATGGAGATACAAAATATTCCTTTGATATAAGTTTAATAGGTTTGCTATTAAGAATGTTATGTCTAACTACTTTAGTAAATAGTTAATAAAGTATATATTTATGAAATTGGATTTCATAAATATATGATGAATAACTTAAAGGATTAAATCGGGTACTCAAGGATTAAGATGTAGTAATTTACAAAGTGGCAATCTACATTCATGACTTTGTATTACTAAAAATATTTTATAAAGGAGTTGCATGTACAATAAAGTCTTTAGATATAATTTATTAATAAGGTCTAGAGTGAAATTATATTTATATAATAGTATTAAATATAATTAATGGTAACTTTGTACTTGTCAAGAGTTGACAGAAAAGCCTAAGACCTATTGGAGCTAGTGTCTTATTTATTCCTTTTTGGTCCCACTTCAAGCCACATACTAAAGTCCAATTGGAAAGGCCTAGCCCAATTAGATAATTAGTTATTAGGAGAGAAGCATATAGAATTTTGGAACAACAACAAGTTACATGAAATGGATGTGTGTGAGTGTTAGACATTTCTTTTATTTTTCTCTCTTGAACATACACGTATAACTGATTCAGAGACTGCACTTCTTGGGCAACAAGTGGAATTGGAGTGAAGATTAAAAGTGTTCCCAAGTGCTTCTAATCTTTGGTTTTGAATTTCACCACATCAAGGTATTAGGACATATGTGGATTATGTTAGGAACATATGTCAATATTTTATGTAGTTGGATAATCTTTTGACAAAACGCACTTTACTTATAATTGGATAGATCTAGGATGTGTTTAATACTTCAAGAAATATGTTGTTCAAGTCTAGTATTAAAGCCATGAAGATTAGAATAAGAAACAAGTGAAGAAAAGTTGTTCATTAAAACTAGACAGATGGCTCGATAGCTGCTCGACACCTCTCGACAACTACGCTATCTATCGAGCTTTTTAGTTGCTTTTTGGGAAAGTTTTCCCCCATGTTTTTTACTGTGAAACTAGTTTATTTCATTGGTTTTCCTGGGTCATTATATCTTGTCTTATTTATTTTTTTGCTGCATGATTTTGACATGATATTGATGTTTGTTTGTTTTAACAAGTTTCATTCATAATAAATCTAATTAACAACTTGGGTTTAAAACTTGTTAATTCTATCAACTAGGGTCTAAATTTCCCAACACAAGGTACACTCTCTTGTTCTTATATTCTAAACTTACATGGCACATGTTATCAATTAAGAGTGAAGTAGATTTGTTAATTTTCCACTGCGTATATGCATATTTCCATCACATCTTGCATATTGTCATCTTGCAAACTACCATCTTGCAAACTGTACTCTATTTATCTTGTAACTGCCATGAAATAAGGTCTCATTGCACATGGAGCAAAGGTGGACTTAAGGAGCTTCTCCTCAGTTATGGCTCACTTCGATGGGCTTTCTTCTAAGGACGTGAGTAGAGATTCCATCTTTTATCATCACTATCTTCGAATGTTTTCTAGGTTCCTCCTTCTAACCCCATATGTTGTCACAAGTCATATGGAGTCCTTAGGGTGGTGTTGCATACCCTGCCTTGGAAGCAATTGCCCTTATTACTTCTAGGGTCACCTAGCCTTTGGAGGGTGCTGCTTTAAGGGTCCTTTACCTGGCTGAGAGGATTTGCTGCCAGCTAGTAGGCACAGACGCACCACGGGTGTCGATGGATCCCTCACAGTTCATGCTTTCCCTACTTTTCATGACTGATGCCAAGTATTAGCTTTGAGGAGTGGCATTCCCTATACCGTGCGGCTTATGAATAATTTGGACTATGCCAAGTTCAGCGAGGCTCATATTATGCCTTCCCTCATTTTGGAGGTATGAATTTTTCCTTTTTTTACCTCCCTTCCCACTTTTTTTTTTTTTTTTTTTTTTTGCATTTCTGCACATGGTGACACTCAAATGTGATGCTTATGCAAGGCTAGTCCTATTGCTAGTGGTCTTGTTGACCCCCCCCCCCCCCATCTACTTTAGTTGATCTATGCCTATGGCCTTGATAACTTCGCTTAGGAGCACCATGTGGGGCGTAACACAAAAGTCATGGGCTATCTTTTTCTTGAAGGTACATAAGCGATGTGTTCTCTTTCACCTTTATCTTGTCTTTTCTTTTCTTGCATCTCTCAACACTTGTTCTAACAATGTCTTATTCTCAAATTTTAGCCCACTGTGGTGGAGCATGAGTAGCTTATTTGGCTAGCCAGGAATCTCAAGCTAGAGGTGACAAAGAATTCCAAGCAAATCTATGGTCCTAGAAGGTTTTCCCACCTGAGTGATACCACAAGACAAACCTTGATGCGGATTACATTACCCTCCTCATCAGCCTTGTTGAGGATGATCCACTTTATGCCAATGATGTGATCACCTCAGGTCTAGGTACTAGAGTCCAGACATTATTCCTTTAAAACTGAAGCAATTCATCATGCATAGCCTCTACCCATCTTTCATCCTAAAGAGCTTCCTTAACCTTGGTGGTTCAACCTGCGACAAATAACAAGAATATGACACAAACTTAGCAGCACATTTATCAACTGTATGCTTCCTTAGTGTAAGTTCATTCATATTTCCCACAATAACTTCAGGAACATATTTAACTTAATCCTAGAGGGAGGTCCTTTCTCTTTATGAGATTTAGAGCCAAGTGAGGTAGGTATGTCTGTTGAACCTTCTACAACACTTGGAGTGCCGGGAGTACTCGGAGATGCAGGCTCTTAATCAACAATTTTTTGAACATCCTTGGGCTCGAGAGGAAGAATTTATTTGGAAATTTCCTCACTAATTTTCTCAAAATTGTACTCTAAAGCTTCATTGATCACAACATTTAAGATTTCCATCACTTTCTTGTTTCTCTTGTTGTATACTCGATAAGCCTTGCTTGTAGAGGAGTATCCCAGAAATATTCTTTCATCACTTCGGGTGTCAAATTTTCCCACATTCTCTCTATCCTTGAGAATGAAACAAGGACTTCCAAAGATTCTGAAATACTTAACATTTGGCTCCCTTCCTTTTCATAACTCATAGGGAGTCTTCTTAGTACCAAGTTTAAAATACACCCTGTTAACATTCTTGTTGTGCAACACGGCTCTAGCCATCTCCTAAATAACCCTGTTCTTTTTTTCTACTACACCATTCTGCTAAGGAGTAATAGAAGCAGAGAATTCTTGGGATATACATGATCTAGTGCAAAATGATTTCATATAAGAGTTCTCTAATTCTTTACCATGGTCACTTTGAATTCGATCAATCTTTAAGCTCTTCTCATTTTTGCAATCTTATGCACAAGGCTTCAATGTGCTCAAAAGCATCTGACTTGGATCTTAGAAGAGTGACCCAAGTGTACTTAGTGAAGTCATCTACCACAACCATGATGTATCTCTTTCCCCCAAGAGACTCGGTTCTGGTTGGACCCATGAGATCCAGATGTGGTAGCTCTAACGGTCTAGATGTAACGGATGTTTGAATGCCCAAATGTTTAGCTTTTGTCTATTTTCCAAGCTAACATGGTCCATACACCACATTATTCACTCTACTAAACTTTGGTTTTCCCAAAACTAATTCATGCTTAGATACGATTGAAAGATGTTCGTAACTAGCATGTCCCATCCTTTGGTGTCATAAATCTTCATTTGGCAAACGAATGCTATTGCACATAATATTAGCATCAGGGACTATACCATAACAATTGTCTAAAGTGCAAACACCACTTATGAGTTTCTTTCCAGACTCATTCAACACAAGGAATTTCCCTTTTGAGAACAACACCATAAAGTCTTGATCGCATATCAGACTTATGCTTAACAGGTTCACTTTCAAACCTTCTACATATAGCACATTTGCAATGTCTGGCAGTTCAGGTAGTGAGATGGTTCCCTTTCCTTTAATCTATGATATGCTCCCATCAACGAAGGTGACATTGCCACCTTTCTTAAACTCAAAAACCTTAAAGAGAGATTGGTCTCCAGTCATGTGTCCTGAGCAGCTGCTGTCAAGTTACCACAAACATGTGTTCATAACCTTAAATGCAGGCTTCATTATAAAGCACACCTCATGCTTAGATGAAAAATCAGTAGGAATGGTGTTTTCTCTCATCTGCCATTTACGAACAAAGCTTTTAACTTTCACTCTTCTCATACGAACTCCTCTGTACATTTTCATTTTGAGACAGTCTAGTTTCTTCTCTGTCAAGCTAAGATCTTTTCCAATAATCATCATGATAGAATTCAAATAATTTTTAGACATGCATTTTCTGATACACTCAATTAAGTAGAGATTAGAAAAACAAGATGTATTTGAAAACAAAGATCTTTTCATGTCGATTGCAACCATGACAACAGGGGTCAATGGATCACACAGCAAAGATTAACCCTAATCAGAGTGTGTCTGCTCTGATACCAATTGATAGGCTAAGAATGTATTGACCCCTTGTGATGAATTATCCAATTAATTAGCCAAGTTAATTAATTATTTCAATTATCATGCAATATGCGTGGTAGCACAAATAAATCACCAACTAAGTTAATATGCAGCAGAAAATAAAGTTGACATGGTGATTTGTTTAAGAATGGGGAAAACCTCTAAGGCAAAAACTCCACCGGGTGATTTTAAGGCCACCACTTCAGAGAATCCACTATTATCACAACAAGCGGTTACAAGTAAAGGAATCTTAGCACCTTATACTAACCTACAGTTGAGCCCTTACCCTAATACATAATTGGACTTGTTTTGTAGCAACAATCTCTCCTTCCAATGCACGACTCCCAGTACATGACTAACCAATTGATGCACGGATCCAAGTATATGACTAACCACCAACTTGAGAAGGATGTTGGCTACAAAGTTCTTCAATTCATCAACACAATGAAGATCAAGAAGCTCCTTGGTTACAAAACCCTACGGTGTACAAACGTAGCAGCTTCTTCAAGAGAAGGATAAACTAGGGCAAATTTGTCTCCCGTCACAATTTGCTTGAATGAAACCTTTGCATCAAGTTTCATCAGCTATGATAGCCCTTAAAATAATCTTTATATATGTTTAGGGTTGTGAGAAAAGAAAGCCTAAACAAATATACATGGATATGTGTGAAATCAGATCTAGAGAACTGATTTTTGTAAATCTCAATAGATAGGTTACCTATCGAGCAGCTGTTAAGCATCGCGCTAAAGATCCCTTTTAAACCTCGAAAGATGCTATTTGTCAACCTAGCTATCAAGCTTTAAAATCTAGCACTTCTTCACTTATTTCTTGGATAGATTTGCGTGGCTTTAACACTTGGACTTGAACCCTTGTTTCTTGAAGTATTAAATACATCCCAGAACTACTCAATTACAAGTAAAGTGCATTTTGTCAAAGGATTAGCCAATTCTAAATGACATATGTTCCTAATATGGTTCACATATGTACTAACACTTTTAATTTTTTTTAAAATGTTATACTTTCTAAGTCTATCCAAGTTGATTGGGCAAAGCATCTCTTCTCCATCTAAATCCATGATTTTTGTAGCACATCATGACATGATTTTCTTGATAATAATAGGCTCAAACTGTCTTGGCTTCATCTTTCCTCTTGGATCGAATGTCTTGTCTCTAAGTACATTTAGGACTAGATCTCCTTCCTTAAGATTTGTAGGTTTCAACTTCTTATTATATGCTCTATCAATCCTCTTTTGATAACCTTGTCAAGGTATTGTGATATAGTTCTCTTTTCATCTATCAAAGCCAACTGTTCATATCTTTCCCTCATCCATTCTTCTTCTAGGACCTTGGTTTCTACCAACACCCTTAAAGATTGTATTTCTATCTTAACAAGAAGCACTGCTTCACTCCTATTAACCAAAGAGTAGGGAGTTGCCCTAGTTGATGCACGGATAGAAGTTCTATTAACCTGTAAGGCAAATAGAAGCTTCTCAGCCCAATCCTTATATGTCACTACCATCTTGGCTAGGATATTCTTGATATTCTTATTGGCTGCTTCTACAACTCCATTGGTCTGTGGTCATTATGGTGAAGATTTGTGACATTCATTGTTGTACAGCTCTATGATCCTTTGAACTTCCCCTTCAAAATGGGAACCACTATATGAGATGGTCTCTAATGGTACCCCAAATCGACAAATGATGTTGTTCCCTATGAATCGAGCCATATGCTTGGCTTTAAGTATAGAGTAATAGGCTACCTCTACCCATTTGGTGAAATAGTCAATTGCCACTAGGATGTATTCATATCCATTTGAGGCCTTGGGGGCTATCCTTCTAGTCACATCTATGCTTTATACTAAGAAAGGCCATAGAGAGGTCATGTTGTATAACTCACTAGGTGGCACATGGTTCAAGTTTTTATGTGTTTGGTAGTCATAGCAACTCTTCACGAAGCCCACAAAATCGGTTTCCATTGTGTTCCAATAGTACCCCATCCATAGAATCTTCTTGGCCAACATCCTCCCATTCATATGAGGACCACAAATCCCTTGATGAACTTCTCCCATAACTCACTCAGCTTCTTTTTTCTTTAGGCAACGAAGGTGTATACCACTATAGGACCTCTTATAAAGCTAACTCCCATATAGGATGTATTGTATTACCATCTTTCTAATCGAATGACATTCTCTCTTATTGGCATCGTCACGATATAACCCCTAATTCCAGGAATTTCATGTTGTCAACCAAGGGACCCCTTCTTCTTTTGTAGCCAAAACCGAAGACTTTGCCTTCCCTTTATGTTCCAACTTATAAGTCTGTTTGATCTCTAAGAGTCGTGTCCATACTCCCTCGAGTATTTCAACCATTGAGTCTAAAGTAGCCAAGGTATCTGCAAACTGATTCTGAGCACTAGGGATGATGGTGTATTCGATCTTATCAAAGGTTTTAGTCAAATCCTCTAAGTATTACTAATAAGGTTTCAAGTGTTCTTCCTTCACTTTTCACAATTTCTGTACTTGGGCTATGACCTCTAAAGACCTCCTCTTTTACTCCTAACTCTCAAAGAGCTTTCATTCTAACAATACAAGCTTCATATTTTGCCATTTTGTTAGTTGCCTTGAACTCCAACTTGATTGCCAAAGGTATGTGGGATCCATCAAGGGTTATCAAAAGTACTCCTATCCCATTTCCATATTGGTTCATAGCTCCGTTGCAAAAACCGGGATTTTAGTAGTAGGCGGTGATGGAAATAAAGATAAATGCAGCGGAAAATAAGTTTTAAACGGATCTACTTCATTCAATATTGATAACATGTACTGTGTAAATTTTAGAATTTGAGAAAAAGAGATTGTACCTTGAAGCGGTGAATTTCAAAACAAAGATTGAAGCACTTGGGACTACTTTTAATCTTCACTCCAATTCCACTAACGCCCAAGATGTGTGGTCTCTCAATTGGTAACAAAGGGATGACTAGTAAGTGACAAAAACTCACATGCACACCATTTCACTATGATGTTTCTTGCATTATGAAAATCTGAACGTTTTTCCCTTTGTATCTAACCAATTTATCTAATTGGGCTGGCCTTTTGGGCCTTACCAATTGGGCTTAAGTGTGTGGCTTGGAGTGGGACCAAAAGGGACCAATAAGACACTAGCTCCAATGGGCCTTGGGCTTTTCTATCAACTCTTGACAAGTCTAAAGTTACCATTTACTATATTTAATACCACTATATAAATATAGTTGTACTCTAGGTCTTATCTATAAATTATATCCCAAGACTTTATAATACATGCAACCCCTTCATAAAATATTTGTAGTAGTACAAAGTCATTAATGTAGACTGCCACTTTGTAAATTACTACATCTTGATCCTTGAGTACCCGGTTTAATCCTTTAAGTTATTCATCATATATTTATGAAAACTAATTTCATAAATATATACTTTAGTAACCAATTACTAAAGTGGTTAGGCCTAACTCTCTGAATAACAAACCCATTAAACTTATCTCAAGGGAATATTTTATATCTCCGTTAAGAGACTATGAATTCCATCTTGAGAATAAATGTTCTATCAACACTAAATGTGGCTGCCCAATATACTGAGGTTTTAACCGTTACTTTAAATCTCACTCCTGATATATCAAAGCAACCTACACCTTATGATCAGGTCCATTATTCTCTCAAGATTAAGAGTTCATGCAAATGTAAGTCATGAGGTTTATTATTCATTTGACAGTCATTAGGAGAATAATAAATCTCACAGCGGTCCAGTTCAATATGTCTTAACTCTTAAAACATATCAACACATCAACTAGAAGTCTCCACTTCCATGATCAAGACAAATCATCGTAGTTGATATGTTATAGTCTTCGCAGATGAAATGCCCAATTTCATCACTGACTACGAACTATAATTCTGAGTTTACAAAGAACTTGTGATTTATATCTTCTGTGAATTTTCACATAAATCACATACTATGCATCTCATGGACTATATGATAATGTCCGAATATTCATGTTACCATTATTTCAGATAATAATAAAACAAATTCATTAAACACAATATTAAGTCATACATAATGTCATACACAATGTCAAACTTAATATCATACATAGCATTATACAATAGGATTTAAGGGCACTAATCCTAACAGGCGGCATCCCCTCTTAGTTTTGAGTAGGTGGAACCATTCTGTTTTGGTTCTTCTCCACATTCTTACCGGGTGATCTAGGAATTCGCCTATGATTTTTTTCAACTGAAATTTTGATATAGAAAGATCTCCTTATTTCTTCACCGCGGATTCTCGCGTCATTTTCTTGAAAAGATATTAGATCACCGTGGGACACTTTCATGCTCCTGTGGGCGCCATTCGAAATACATCTTCCATGCTCCTGTGGGCGCCAAGTGGGCCTTCCTCCTTTAGGAAGAAGAAGGGGGGAGTACGCCTTGGCCGAGTGGATTGGGGTGGAGAAAATAATGGAGTCACCACTTAGATTAGGTCTAGGAACCATTTAATAGTGCCTTTATTACATCTAAGGCAGCAAACAAATCATGGTAGCAAGCATACATGGCAAAACATAAACATGGCAAGATCCAAATAAACATATGATTGCAGCAAGAATGAATAATCCAAGAAAACTTGTTCATACTCATCTTCCTTCTTTTCCAAGACCCATACCAGGCATGTGTCCCATTTCCTTCATTATTGCAATTACTTCATGACTACAATATGGGAGTAAATCCGTAGTATATTTTTCATCCTTCAATCCATAATCAGCCATGTTCACAAACTCAAAGCCATTCATTTGAAGCCCATTTCCTCCCTCTTCAAGTCCACAAACGAGAGCTAGGATTTCACCATCACCAAGTACTACAGCAATTCCTCTTTTCCGTGGGATCTTCATCTTTTGGTGTAGAATGGAAGGGATAGCTCCAATGGGATGAAGCCATGCCCTTCCTAAGAAAAGGTTGTAGTTAGGGGTGATGTCCATCACATGAAATTTCACAGTTGTTTCCAATGAACCAATCTTGCATGGAGCTTTGAAAGTGTTAGGACATATGTGAATCATTTTAGGAACATATGTCAATATTTTATGTAATTGGTTAATCCATTAACAAAACGCACTTTACTTGTAATTAGGTAGATCTAGGATGTGTTTACTGCTTCAAGGAACAACGTCTCAAGCTCTAGTGTTAAAACCATGCAAATCTGTCCCAGAAACAAGTGAAGAAGTGCTAGATTTTAAAGCTCGACAGCTAGCTCGATAGCTAGTATCTATCAAGAAGTGAGAGATTGTCACTACAAAACAAGTCCAATTGGGTATTAAGGTAAGGGTTCAACTGTTGGTTGGTATAAGGTACTAGGATTCCTTTACTTGTAACTGCTTGTTATGATAATAGTGAATTCCTGAGAGTGGTGACCTTAAAATCACCTGGTGGAGTTTTTGCCGTGTAGGTTTTCCCCATTCATAAACAAATCACCGTGTCAATTTAATATCTGCTGCATTTAGTTAATTGGTGATTTGTTTGTGCTACCACGTGTTTTGCATTTTAATTGAATTAATTAATTAACTTGGCTAAATCAATTGGTTAATTTAGCACAAGGGATCAATGCATTCTTTGCCTATCAGAAAGTTCCTATAACCTTCCTTGAAGTATTGTCATATGCCCTAACAGCTAAAGGAAAATGGATGATTGTCTCAACATCTAGACCAATGGTGACAACGGTCCTAAAAGAGCACACTTTTAATGGGGATCCATTATCAATAAGCTTCATTGGAACCTTGGTACCCATGCACTCAATAGTGATTTTCAAAGGTTTAGTGTGAATGGCACCTTCAGGAGAAGTTTTTCATTAGAAAATGTGAGAAAAGGATGAGATGGGCACTTCTTTCCCATTTAAAGTATCTAGGAGAGCACTACGGTGCTCGTGAGAAGCCATCAACAAGCCCCATACGGACACATGAGCTTGAGTTTTATTTAATTAGGTTAAAACCCTATCGTCTTCTTTTTTTTCTTCCTTCCCTTTGGATTCAATGGGCTTGGACCCTTCTTCCATGTACCTACCAGGATGATCCTTCTCTAAAAAGGATGGTTTATAATGTTTCTCACTCCTAGTGATATTCGCCACATTGTCTTCTAGGATCCTCTTCTTTAATTTGGTCATTCCTTTAGGGAGTATACCCCAAATAACCACTGCACTTTTCAATAACTCATCTTCTTCATCCCGTATTCTTTGGACTTCCACCACTTTAACCTCTATGGTCTCTATCAATTTCGAACAATCCCAATCAATCTCTTCTACTTATACCCAATTTTGATACAAAGGTGGAGCTCAATGATAATTAGGCAAAGGGTTCTTCCTCATGTTAGGCTTAGTGATGATATTTGGGTTTGGAAGGGTTCCATTGTCTAGTAAAACTTGTATCTCATGCTTGAGGTAGAAATAATTGTCGGTTTTATGGTAGGATTTTTTTATGGAAACGGCAATATTCATTGAGGTTCCAAGTAGGAGGCATAGGATTGGGCATAGATGTGGGGTCCAAGGGTTTGATGAATCCTTTGGAGGTTAAGTTCTCATATGCTTGGGCAAAGGTCATTCCTAAGTCAGAGAATTCTCAGCAGGCTTTCTTTGTGAAGCTTGGGTAGGCTAAGGGTTGTTGAGGTATAATGGCACTTAAATTCACAAGATTGAGTGGTTTAGAAGTTGTGGCTCCTCCCACATATGTCTTCTTGATTGGAGGCTTACTCTCACCTTTCTCCAATTGATGGCATTCTCAATCCTAGTTCCACAATCACACAACTCTCCAAATGAGCTAATAGGCAATGACAAACACCTACTACTGTATGTTAGAAGCAAATTTTTCATGATCATATTGATTTGGTCCTTCTCATTTGGCATATTAACCATCTTAGATGCCTTTCGTTTCCAACTTGTCATGCATTAAGAAAAAGTCTCCCCTACTCCTTACTGGTAGTCTCTAAGTCCTATCAATCATAGTGTTGAAGATGAATTGATCCATGAACAATTCCACTTGTTCATTCCACAACTTGATCTTATTTGGATCTAAGCTATAGTACCATCTTGATGTACCTCCTTTGAGGGAGAGAGGGAATGCATACTGTAAAGTTGTGATTTACAACTATGTGTTTTGTTGGCTTTTATTCCGTGCCAAATTTGATTGTAATTAATATCAATTTTTTATACCCTGTATTAGTTGTGGGAATTGATGTAAGGGGTGTGTGATAGAGAGTGTGTGAAGACTCAAGCAAAATTGGAAGCTAAAGGAATCTCGCGGGTATGTCGCGACTAAGCTTCCCGCGAAGTGAGGCATGTGCCCTGCACATGCTGGAATGCGAAGAGTCAGTCCAGGTGGAGACAGCTGTCTCTCGCGAGTATCTCGCGGGTAAGGCCTTCCCGCGAGACACCCGCGAGACAAGCTGTTCTGCCAGCCTGTACTGAATGACTCACACATTTTGCACATATCCTATATAAACCCCCATTACCTACAAATGTTGAGGAATGCTTCAGAGAGAAAACCCTAGCCAAACACATTTGCAATTAGAGATTGTCATCCCCACCTTTCTCTATACACTTGCTTATGGTATCTCCTCAACCTTTCCCTTTCCATTTTCCATACCATTGAGAGGTTGATAGCACAAACACTTACCACACCTTCTGAGAGTGTTGGGTGACGTTTTGGTGCTGCTAGGAAGCATTGGAAGAAGCCTGGAATGGCAGATGCAACATGGAGCTTGTTGCGAGATCCGGAGAGCTAGACAAGACACGGTTCTGAGAAGCCTTGTTGGAGTAGGAGCTTGGAGGGCTTAGGTACATCAGGTAGATTAGGCTTGGAGGGTCTTTTGCTTACTCATGTATCCCAACTGATTGTCTAGTGGATCGATTTCCGCTTGGAGGGCGGCGGAGAGGTTTTTCGCCGAGTTCTTCGGTTTCCTTTTCGAGAACACGTCTCGGTGTTTTCTGTGTTTGCATCCTTCTTCCCTACTCTTGTTTTATTCCATTATACTGCTGTGTTGCTTAGTTTATGGATTAGAGTAGCTTACTTGTTCATCCGCTCGCTTTTACACTATTCCGCACTTTATATCAAAGTTGTGTAAAATCTATCGAGCCATAATTTTAATTAGGGGGTCTAAACAACTCTTGTGTTTTCAACACGTTTTTGAGCTTTCAATTGGTATCAGAGCGGGTACACTTGCTTGGTTTAAATACCTTAGTGTGATCCTTGACCCTTTTTGAGATGGACCGATCTCAATCGCTCAATGTTCCACCATTTTTTGATGGAAACAATTACGCATTCTGGAAAGTCAGAATGAGAGCATTTTTATGTTCTATAGAAGATACTGTTTGGGATGCGGTAGAGCTTGGCTGGACTAAGCCGGAAGCTCCTAAGGCTGAGTGGGATAAGGCGGCTCTTGCAGCAGCCAATGCAAATAGTAAAGCTTTAAACGCTATATTTTGTGCTGTGTCTCCTGATGAATTCCACAGGATCTCTCACATGATGGTAGCCAAAGAAGCTTGGGAGATTTTGGAGACCACTTATGAGGGTACAAAGAAAGTTAAGGACACAAAGCTTCAGATGCTTACCACCAAATTTGAAGAGCTCAAGATGGGTGATGATGAACCGTTTAATTCATTCTATGGGAAGCTCAATGAAATTGTGATTGCTAAACTCAATCTTGGGGAGAAGATTGAAGATGCTAAGGTGGTGAGAAAAGTATTGAGGTCCTTGCCTGAAAGCTTTAGAGCAAAAGTTACAGCCATAGAGGAAAGCAAGGATTTGGATGAGATTAAAATTCAAGAATTAGTTGGGTCTCTCCAAACATATCAGATGGGATTGCCTTCCCATAAGATGAGTAAATCACTTGCTCTTAAAACCATCACCGAAAGGATAAGTGATTCCTCCGAAGAAGATGGGGTGGAGAAGGAAGTAGCATTTCTTGCGAAAAATTTCCGAAAATTTCTGAAGATGAAGAACAGTGGGAAATCATTCAACAAAGGAAAATTTTCATCTTCAAGAGGTGATAGGAAAGAGTTTACAAGAAAAGAAGGGAGGGAGTCTCAACCTTCTTCAGAAATTATATGCTATGAGTGCAATGGCCATGGACATCTAAAGAAGGAGTGTCCAAATTTTCTGAGGGGAAAAGGCAAGGCCTATGCCACGACACTTAGTGACTCAGACTCTTCAGATTCTGACTCGGAAGAGAGCTGTGACGGAGAGGGAAATTACTCCGCATTCATGACCATTGCTCATGTGGAGTCATTGGATGAGTTGGGTGCACTTGTGAAGGAGCTTGGTGAGCATTCTGATTCAGAGTCTATTGGGATTGTGGAAGAATCAGATGCTGAAGAAGAAGAAGAGATTACAGCTAATCTTCAAGAAAATTACTCCTTATTACTTGAAAAGTCGGGGGAGTATACCAGAGTAGCCAAGGTGGCTGTAAGGAAAATGAAGAAAGCTGAGGAAGATTACAGAAGTCTTTTGATCAGATATAAAGAGGCTAAGTGTGAGATTGAGACACTAAATGGCGAGTTGTCTGAAGCCTATACGAAGGTGAGATTTCTTGAGCAAGAGGTAATGCAAGCTCATGCCAAGATAGAGAGAGTCTCCTCCCAGAAGTTAGAAGATGTTATTTCATCTCAAAAACCTTCTTCAGACAAGTTCGGGTTAGGATATACCGGAGGAAGCAGCTCATCAGCCAAAGTTACCAAAGAAGTGAAATTCGTGAAGGCCATAGAGCCTATTGTGGAAGAGTCAAGCCTTGAGAATGTTAAGGCTAAAAAGAAGAATGTGAGTGAGCAACGGATAGTGAATAAGTTCCGAAATCAATCCATGGGAAGACATGAAACCAGAGGAAGATCTCTTCCAAGATCACAACGGGGTCCTAGAACGGACTATATGTGTCATTACTGCGGAATGCAAGGACATACCAGACCCAACTGTCAAAAGTTGAGATCAGACAACAATTCAAGCGCACCTCAATCACGAGGAAGAAGAAATGACTTAAGGTCTTGGGGTGGTGAACAACCGAGAAGTCAAAATCGTGATCCTGGCATGATGGACGTGATGAAAATGATTGGTGCCTTCACCACCTGCTTGGAGAGTTTCACCAGAAGGTTTGATAGTCCAAATTCTCGTACCCAATCCATTAAGGATATCACCCCAAACGCACGTGACGTGTGGGTGAAAATGGGTACTCATGCATAAGCATTATAACATGTCCACGCATAAATTCTTTCAATATATAGGGACATTTGCTGTTGCATCTTTTCATGCATTGCTCTATCTTTTCTGCTGTTATTTTGTACCCGTTGTCGTTGTTAATTTTCTTTTCTTGGTCTGCTTTGGGTGTGTTCAAAAATTTCAAAAACACATAAAAAATAGAAAATCCAAAAAGTTTGATCGCTTTGTTGAGTTTTGTCTCAAAACATGTTTTGCCTTGTACCTTTGTACTTATGGCTTTGTGCATTCAACGAGCCTAGCTTGTCCCTCATGCACTCATATCATTGTGGAAGAAACTTTGAAATCTATGTGACTGTTGTAAATAGATCTTCAACCTTGTCATGAATGATTAGTGAATGGTTTTGTTGATCTTGAGACATGCATAGACTCATGCCTATATATCTTCCCACTTTTATTTTCTTTGCTTAAAAGAGCTCTCTAATTGTAAATCTCCAAATGAAAAGAGATATAGAGCTGCAAAAGCCTGTCGCACAAACTAGTATTCGACTAGGAAAAAGGGAAAGCGACCAAAATAAAATGTATGATGCCCAAAAAGCCAAAGGCTAACTCATCAATTGAAATTTCAAAAATTTCAAGCATCTTTCTCTAAATGAGATTCTCTTTGCTCAAAAGTTGCAAATGATATATTAAATATGGAGCCAAATGAAAAGCTTCATTGAATTGTTTTCAAGTACATGTGGGAGGTCATATATGCATGTTTCTATAATTGAGATAGGTCACATAATCTAGTGCTAGTTGTGTATGCCTTGATTGAATTGATCATTGAAGCTTCACATTGGACTAAGGACTATCTCATTTTTGATATCCACACAAAACACACAAGTCTATGTTCATTGAATGTCTTATTCATTTGTGTGATTGTACTTGATTAAATGTGTTTTCACATGCTCAATCTTTGTTGATCAATCTCAAAAAGATTTTTGAGTGTTTTATTTGTTTTTGAAAGTGATTTTATACTTTCTTGTCATTGGTTTTAATTAAAATGCATGTTTTTGTGTTTCTTCAAAAATTGGCTCAGGGGCAGTTTCGCGAGAAGCTCGCGACTTAGAGCTTCCCGCGAAAATGGGTTGAGGGAAATTTTTCTTTTTAACATATCACACAGAAACTTTCGCGACTGTCTCGCGACCAACAGCTTCTCGCGAAATGCTGTTTGGCTAAAATTGGAGTTTTTCCAATTTCAGACAGAAGATACCGCGACTGTCTCGTGACTGTTTCGCGACCTAATGCTTCTCGCGAAAATTTTGTGCTTCAGTGGCACCTCTCGCGACTGTCTCGCGACTGTCTCGCCCCTCTCTAACCCACGAAAAACGCGTGTTTTCAGTTTTTATATAGCTAATGTGATAGTTTTTTTTTTAACATATCAAACTTCCCTCGCTCAACCTCTCTCAAACTTTCTCAACCCATAATCTCTATTCCATTCATTTCCCTCAAATCTAAGCAATTTTTCTGCATTTTCTTCTTTAAGGTATGTTTGTTAACCATTCCTTTCTATGTTTTTGCTTAGATTTTGCAGAATTTTTTGTTAGGGTTCTCAAAATTGGGGATTTTCGAAAGTTTGGGTTGGTTTTCAAAATTGGGCATTTTTTTCTTATTTATTTTGATTGGGTTGTGTTCCATTGGTTGGTTCTGCATATGTGTTGGCCCCTTGTGGCATTCTATCTTGTATTGAGGGTAAATTTTCCCATGTTCATGCATTGCTCATGTCATGTTTGGTGTTGTGCATGCTAGGTGTTTGTCAAAATGTCCAAGTGACATTTTTGTTCTAATTCAGAATCAGGTGATTTCAATCCATGGATTTTCACATTGTTGACCTTATTTCACTCTATTTGGTCATTTATAGTGTATCTCATGCACCTTGCACTTGATCATACATACATACACATGCACATTTGCTTAGTTCCATGCATTGTGAATATGCATTCAGCAGTGTTACTTCTGTTATGACCTAACCTGAATCTAATCAAGTTCTGTATTCTGTGGTCTGTGGGTTGTGCTCTTCTCTCTTGTTTGTTGTGTGTGCTATGTTGCACAGATGTCTCCATTTAAGACTTCAGCTGTGAAAGGAGGCCGCGACAAAGGGAAAGAGTCGATCATTGATGTTGATGCTGATTCACCTAGACCAAAGCGAACTCGTGGCTCAACAGGAACTTTTGATCCTCATTTGTTCAAGTCGTATGCCGCTTTCGAATCTTTTAAGAACCACTTTCAGGGCGCTCCTTTGATAGTTGAAAGGGGGGTTGACCAGCCATCACTCAAAGACACACAAATACCTATTTGGTTTGCCTCGAAAGATTGGAACTATCTGTTATCCACTTTCGAGGATACATACGAGAACATGGTTAAGGAATTCTATGCCAATGCCAATGTCGTCGGCGATGAGATTAAATGCTGGGTTCGAGGAAAGAGCTTTTCTGTCACACCAACGTACTTGGCGTAAATTCTACACATTAACCGGCCAATACTACCCACACCGCCAGTATATGATGAGCTGAATCCAGATGAAGAATATCTCAGACAGTCTTTAGGAGCTGATTTGGAATTCTCCTCCACCAAGAAGTCAATCAATATGGCATCCCTCTCTTCTGAGCTACGACTTCTCTCAATAATCATTTGTAGCAATCTCTATCCCTTGTCCAGCACCGGATATATGAACCTTGGTCGAGCTTTGTTTTTGAATGATTTGATCACGGATGTAGAGATTGATGTGTGCTCTCATATCTTTCACATTTTGGCAAAAACAGTTGATAGGACTGCTTCAAGGAATTGTCTTCCTTTCTCTCGCCTTATTTCAAAGATTTTGAAGCTCAAAGGTGTCCGTCCATTGGATGATGAACGTCCATATCCACGGCCAAGTCCAATCAACATTCGGTCTCTCCATGCTAGTATGAGCCACGCCAAGAAGAACACCAAGCAAGAATCTCATACACCATCGGGTTCCTCGAGTTCTGTAACTCGTTCCAATGATGAACAGCTCAAAAATATCTTCACTGCTCTTCAAGAGATGAGTACAAAGCTGTCCGGTCTGGCGACTATCATGTACACTCACCACCGCCGTCTTGATTCACAGTTCACATCTCTCCAAACTCAGATGGACGAAATCAAACGGAAGCTAGAAGGGGATGACTAGCTATTCCATGACAAAAAGGGGGAGATGATGTCATTGATAGGGGGAGTATGGAGATAGGGGGAGAAGAAGTGCTTTGTTGTCTTATGTTTACTTTTTTTGCGTTTAAGTCTTTGATACTACGCTTTATTTAAGTATTATTTCAGATGTTTCTTTTATTGACACTCTCTATGCTGTGTAGTATTCTTTGCATGTACCCATGTTGCTTTTGTAAGCTTTAAGGGTTGTTTTGTTTCATTGCATGCTTTGTAGGCTTTTATGGTTTGTGCCATGTATTTGCAATTCGTTGCTTATGCAGCCTCTATGCTTGTGTTGTTGAAGTTTAATGTTATACATTTACTTCACCACAACACTCTTGTGCCCTAGTAGGACTGTTCCTAGATGCAAATACTTCGAGTATTTTGCATTGGTTGAGTGTTGGATGTGCAAATGGTACTCTTTAATTGAGCCTATCATCTTGCATATCCGGATGTTCATTCCGTGTGTGAATGAGCATAGTAATTACTTGCGTATAGTGATTACTTGTTTGATCTTGCCATGATCTAGTGTTTTCTATTTCATCTTGCTTGATCATGCTATTATTGCTCCATATGTTTTTCAAGTTTTCTGCATACAATGATGATACTTTGTTGTTGTGTTTTAGGAGTTACTTGTTCATATGTTTCAAGAGCTTATCAGAATCTAGAATTAGAAGTGAATGAGTTTTGCCTGTGTTCCCAAACTCACGTTTAAGTCTAGAGTCTGTTTTAGGGTTTTGTCACGGAATAGCCAAAGGGGGAGATTGTAAAGTTGTGATTTACAACTATGTGTTTTGTTGGCTTTTATTCCGTGCCAAATTTGATTGTAATTAATATCAATTGTTTATACCCTGTATTAGTTGTGGGAATTGATGTAAGGGGTGTGTGATAGAGAGTATGTGAAGACTCAAGCAAAATTGGAAGCTGAAGGAATCTCGTGAGTATGTTGCGACTAAGCTTCCCGCGAAGTGAGGCATGTGCCCTGCACATGCTGGAATGCGAAGAGTCAGTCCAGGTGGAGACAGCTGTCTCTCGCGAGTATCTCGCGGGTAAGGCCTTCCCGCGAGACACCCGCGAGACAAGCTGTTCTGCGAACCTGTACTGAATGACTCACACATTTTGCACCTATCCTATATAAATCCCCATTACCCACAAATGTTAAGGAATGCTTCAGAGAGAAAACCCTAGCCAAACACATTTGCAATTAGAGATTGTCATCCCCACCTTTCTCTATACACTTGCTTGTGGTATCTCCTCAACCCTTCCCTCTCCATTTTCCATACCATTGAGAGGTTGATAGCCCAAACACTTACCACACCTTCTGAGAGTGTTGAGTGACGTTTTGGTGCTGCTGGGAAGCATTGGAAGAAGCCTGGAATGGCAGATGCAACATGGAGCTTGTTGCGGGATCCGGAGAGCTAGACAAGACACGGTTCTGAGAAGCCTTGTTGGAGTAGGAGCTTGGAGGGCTTAGGTACATCGGGTAGATTAGGCTTGGAGGGTCTTTTGCTTACTCATGTATCCCAACTGATTGTCTAGTGGATCGATTTCCGCTTGGAGGGCGGCGGAGAGGTTTTTCGCCGAGTTCTTCGGTTTCCTCTTCGAGAACACGTCTCGGTGTTTTCTGTGTTTGCATCCTTCTTCCCTACTCTTGTTTTATTCCATTATACTGCTGTGTTGCTTAGTTTATGGATTAGAGTAGCTTACTTGTTCATCCGCTCGCTTTTACACTATTCCACACTTTATATCAAAGTTGTGTAAAATCTATCGAGCCGTAATTTTAATTAGGGGGTCTAAACAGCTCTTGTGTTTTCAACACGTTTTTGAGCTTTCACATACAAAGATTGCTTCTCATTCAACCCTTTTCATTTTAGCAATGCTTAGATATCTTCTAACATATTGCTTAGGATCTCCAGTCCCATCAAAATTTTCCACATTAGAAATATTGAACTTTGGAGGCAACGTAATAGGTGTTTTAGAGCTCATGCCACCTATGTTATAGAGACAAGCATCCATCCCTTGAGCCTTGTGAAATGCTAATTGCATATTTTCCATTTTTTCCTTTATGACCATGGTGTCTGTAGTAAGTTTCTTAAATTGCTTGTTCCTCTCATGTTCGGCCTTATCCCTTTCATCCTAATCCTCCCCTTCATCCTCATCATGTATCTCCACATGTATAGGCTTTTTGTGCTTACTCTCTTCTAGCTTGGTGAGATAACCCCCTCTTTTCTTGAGAGCATCGCTCTCTTCTTCTATTGCCTGAAATTTTTACATTTTTTTATTTGTCCTTTAAAATTAGGTGAACACAAAATATATGGTTGAGCAAACAAGAGATATAAAAGGTACCCTCTGATAGGATCTAGGATCTCTCTAACTGTGGGTACTGGGTAGGCTCCTTAAAGCTAAAGGGATAGATCAATAGGTCACTCATAACTAGGTGGGCCATGATTCCAACCTTGGGCCTAAATGGACCGTTTTGAATTGGTGGCAAACCGTTAACGTACTCAAAGCCCATCATAGGCAATGACACAGATTGTGAGTTGGTAGGATGAACTCCGAAAGACTTTGGCCTGAATGGAGCGTACTCATCTTCCCACTCATCACCGACAGGGGTGAAAAGGACAAAGAGAACCAAGTGAAGTGTGTGAAAGCAAATATTGAACAAGCCTTTATCAAGATTAATAAATAAGACACATTGGAATCAAACTTTCTATCCCCCAGCAGAGTCGTCACTATGAGCGCAATACGAGAGAAGTACACCTTGGCCGAGTGGACCAGGGCGAAGAAAAGAAAATGGAGTCACCACCTAGATTAGTACTAGGAACCATATATATAGCGTCCTTTGTGAAATGATTAATCTGACTACCAGAGTATGGTTTTGCAATTTAGGTATGGCTTAGGAAGGTGTTAGGCACCTAAGACCGCATAACCCGTGGGTTGGCTTTCACTCATTGTGTCTTACATCTTAATCTTGTTAAAGGCATATTCAATATTACATTCTAGATTCATGCACACACTAGCACACATCTAAGCATACAATATGGCTTTTTCATTCCAAACCCTAGCATACATCTATCATGGCATTGCATCACATATCTCATTCAAGGTAGCAAACAAACAAAAATATATCACATTGGTAGAAACATCACAAGATAGATTCAAACATCATATTATTGAGTCCAAGACATGCCATACATACTTGCACATACATGTTCATCAAAAATAAGATCAAGGTCATATCACAAACAAATGCATGTTCATGTGAATGCATGACTTACCTTACTCACCTCACTGCATCACAGCACCTATGCATCAATGCATGATCATTCATATGTATGTCCATGTCAAAGCAAAGAAAGAATTGAAAGGAAACCCTAATCTAACATGTGAAGGAAAAATAATAAACAAACATGAAAGGCAAATACTTATAAGCGTGAAAACAGGGCAAAAGAAAAGCATATGGTGTAAACAGAATAAAGAAACAAAAGCAAAAAAAAGGTCAGATGAAGGTTTCTGGGCACGAGTATGCATGCGCATACATAGGGCCTACGTATGCAACCTAGTTGTATGCATATGCATACTTCAAGTATACATGTGCATGCAAAAAGCATGCATACACATACACAACCTAAACCTAAACCATAAAACAAGAAAAAAACAAAGCAGAGACTAAAAACTAGCAACCTAACTTACTTAAAACAAAGAAAAAAGAAAACCTATACTAAACGAACATGTTATAACATAACTAAAAAATAAAAACAAGGAAAACAGAAAGGTTAAAGAAAGGAAAAGGACTTAGAACATATACCTCAAAAAACAAATTTCCTTAGCTTGATTTTAACCATTCCCCGCAGTCAAATCTATTCACAATCAAAACAAGGATGTGACTAGTAAACTTAAAACTCCAAGTTCAAGGCCGGAAAAGGCCTCAATCAGAAAAATATTGACTTAAGGATATTTCGTGAAAAACTCCCACTTTGATTCACTATTTCTAGTGAATTTGATGTTTTCCTTCAAGCATGCATGAAACATGTGTACACAGAGCTTGAAGCATGTGTACGCAGAGCATATATGCATACGCAAAGCTTGAGCATACGCATGCATATATGCATGTATGCGTACGTATGCCCTAGGATTTCCATGGTTTTTATTTTCCAAAAATAGCTTATTTTATTCATAAAAGAGTTATATTTTTCCTAAAACATTTTCCTCAAGTCAATTTCAATCTAATCGAGCCCTAAACCAACCTTGGGTTTTAGAATTTCAACATCATTGGGGAATGCAAGCCTGAATTGTATGGGGTACAAAATGCGGTGTCTACAATTATAGGCACTCAATTTTGCACCCATAATTTAACCTTGGGTGATGACAAAATGGTCATTTTATGTACCCAAAAATCATGGTTGTCATTAACTCATTCGTCACATATCATAAAAATGATCTTAAGATTTCAATGGTCATAATTGTAAGGTTGAATTTAATCAACCATTATATTGTCTTTATTCCATGCCAAATTTGCTTGTAATTTAGCAATTAGTAACCCTATATTTATATGGGATTCATGTAAGGGTAGTGAGTGAGAAAATGTAAAGAAATGCTCAAGATTGTGCAATGATGCAAAGACTTGCAGGAGTGACTCGCGACTGGCAAGCTGCCAAATGTAGCACACAAGTGAAACGTGCAAGAAGATGAACAGTTGCGCCAGCTGGAGTACTACAGGACAAAAATTTCAGCCTAGCCGTTTTGTTATCTCGCAACTTGAACTCGCGACTCAGTCAAGTCGCGAGGCCAAGCCACCAAACCACATTGTTTTGGAAAAACTAACTCTTCGCATTCCCTTCTCACCCAAGTATAAATACCCCTTAAACCCACAAAATGTAGAGAGCTTCCAGAGAGAATTTTGAGAGAGAAACCCTAGAGAAAAACAAGATTGATTCATCCACAATCTTCACCTAAGAGACTCTTCAAATTCCTCTACTCTCATCCTCTCCATTGTTACATCCTTGAGAGGTTCTTACCCAAATTCTTTTCTCACCATACCCATATCTGTGAGAAGGCTATTTGGTGCTTTAGGAAGAAGTTAAGAAAGGACCAATGGCTATTGGTTGATGCTATGGGTTATAGCAGAATCCGATAAGCTAGAAAAGACAAAGGTTCGGCGTAACTTTGTTGGAGCAAGAAGTTTGGAGGGCTTAGGTACCTTGGTAGATTAGGCTTGGAGAGTCTATTGCTGTTCATGTATCCCAACTTCATTTTCTAGTGGATTATTGACCGCTTAGAGGGCGGCAGAGAGGTTTTATGCCGAGGGCTTCAGTTTCCTCTTCGATAACACATCGTTGTGTTGTCCTTGTGTTTACATCTCTCTTTCCTTAATCTTTGGCATTAATTTCTACTGTGGATGTGATTTTATTTGGTTTAGATTTTTTATCAATTCTAGTATAAGCTTATAATCATTTTCCGCACATACATTGTCTGATATAG